>JAGDQP010007677.1:46828-66205 GCA_022664845.1 Lepisma saccharinum | reverse complement strand
AAAAGATCGTCAAGTTCAGCATGTAAATTAGTTTTCTACGTCTATTTACGACAAGCCGTACATGATGCCAACCTTGCACATTTTCACTAAATTCAGCTTCTTTCTCCTTTTGAGCAACACATTATTCACAAAAAATAATGAACGCCATACTAGGAACTGTCCAGAAATCATATAAAAAGATTATATGACGCGTAACCCTTTTGAACTGGGCCCTTTTGACCTGGGCCTTTCTGACGCAGGAACGTTCTGTCTCGGGCCTTTCTATCCTCGTCCTTGTGTTCGGGCCCTTCTGACGCGATACTGAATGGACATGTAGGCAGAAGCAGAGAAAGCATTGAGAGGAACCACGGTGGCTGGGGTGTGGTAGATAGGAACGAAGAAGGAGAAAGAGTAATAGACTTTGCAACGGCATTCGATCTGGCGATTCGATCTCTTAACTTACAAGAGTAGTGGAAAAGAAAATCAAATCGATTTCATATTGTGCCGAAGACAACATCTTAAGGAGATTAAGAACTGCAAGGTCATAAAGGGTGAAAGTGTGGCCCCACAACACAGAGTGGTGATTGTGAACCGGGAGTTTGCAGGTAGAAATAATAGGAGGCCGCGAAATGAAGAACCCAAAATTAGATGGTGGAGACTGTAAGAAGAAAAACTAAGAAAAAAGTTCAGGAAAGAGGTTATCGAAATAATAAATCTGCAAGAAGAGGATGTGCAAAAATGGTGGGATGTGAACAGTAGGATCATGATAACGGCCGCAGAGAAGACTTTGGGTAGAACTTCTGGGAAGAGCACCCCTGCAAGAAAATAGACGTCGTGGTGGAATGAGAAAGTGCAAGAAGCTATTAAAGCGAAGAAGAAAGCTAAAACAAGATGGGATGCTTCAGGCACAGAAGAAGATAAATGTAGCTTCAAAGCGACTAATAAGGAAGCAAAGAGGGGAGTGGGTAGAGCAAGAGCGCAAGCCTGGGATGAACTGTATGACGAACTTGAAATACCAACTAGAGTGAAGAAGCTATACAGATTAGCAAAAACCAGGGACAAGGCAACAAAGGATATTACCCATATTAGGCAAATCAAGAATGGCCAAGGATTAGTGCTTACCAATGAAGACAGGATTAAAGAGAGATGGGCAGAATATTCCGAAACGCTACTAAATGAAGAAAATCCTACAAATGTTCTTAGGTACGGAACCCCAAATCCTGAACCAACGCCAAGAATAAGCCGAGGAGAAGTAAAAAAAGCAGTAAAGAAAATGAAAACCGGAAAAGCTACAGGTCCTGATTGCATACCAGTAGAAGCATGGAAGAGTTTGGGACCAGAATGTATAGATATTTTATGGGATCTGATGCAAAAAATCTATGAACAAATAATAATAATAAAAAAAAATTCCGACTCAGTGATATTGTACCAATTTCTAAGGAGAAGGGAGATATACAGGATTGTGGAAACTATAGAGAAATCAAGCTAATGCAACACACGATGAAGATTTGAGATAAAATTATAGAAGGAAGATTGCGAGAAGAAACATCAATAGGAGAAGAAAAAAATGGATTTATGCCAGCAAAAAGTACAACAGATGCAACTTTCATATAAAGAAAACTATGGAAAAACATCAGGAAAAACAAAAAGGATTGCATATGGTCTTTATTGATTTGGAGGAGGCCAACGACAGAGTACCACGTCAGGAAGTATGGAGATGCTTGAGGGAGAAAAGAGTGCCGGAGAAATATGTAAGGATAATCCCAGATATGTATACAAGAGCAACTCAGATAAGAAGTAGTCTGGGATTGACACGACAAATCCGTGTCATGGTTGGATTACATCAGGGTTCAGCCGTAAGTTCGTACCTCTTCAACATAGTCATAAACGTTATCACTCAGGATGTGAGAGATGAAGCCTCCTGATGTACGATGTTTGCCGATGATATTCTAGTATGCAATACTAAAAGGGAAGAACTTGAAAGGAAAGTAGAGAGTTGGAGGAAGTCTCTGGAAAATAGAATGGAGAAGTGAAGTTGCAAGAAGAACGACTGAATAAAGTGAAAAGTTTTAAATCTTCAGGCTCAACTGTTACTGGGAATGGCGATTTGGACTCTGAAATAACACACAGAATGCAAGAGGGATGGTGAAATTGGAAGAAAGTAAGTTTCGTTCTCTGCAACCGCAGAATCACGGTGAAGAATAAAGGGATGATTTACAAAACAGTGGTTGGACCAGCAATGATGTACAGAGCGGAAATATGGCCAATAAGGAAAGCACAAGAAAAGAAATTAGATGTCACCGAATGAGAATGCTATGCTGGATGTGTGGGATAACAAGAAGAGACAGTGAGAAATGTGAGAGTAAGAGGTACAACCAAAGTTGTAGAGATATCTAAGGAGATACAAGAAAGAATACTGCAGTAGTATGGACATGTAATGAGTAAAACAAATGATTGTGTAGTCAGAAGAGAGATGACAATGGAAGTGAAGCGCAAGAGAGGTAGAGAGAGGCCAAGGAGGAAATGGATGGATAGGTTAACAAGGATCTCGGGGAGAAAGGTTTGTCAGGGAAAGAAGTTCAGGGCAGGGCTTTGTGGAGAATACTCATCAGAAACGTCAACCCCACGTAGGTGGGAAAAGACGGAGAGAAAGAAGAAGAAGAAGAAGTTTTCAAATATGGAAGATCCCAGTTCTTTATTAGGAGTCCCCCTTTCCTTTGTTCTTTTTCACAAAGAAATACACCTTTCAGCACTAGGCCGCACGAGAAGGTATATTTAAAATTTCAAATGGTTGGCATTTTGAAAGTTTTACTTCGATCATGCTGATTTTCACACAACTAAATTATTGTAAATACCCAAAATACAGACAAGTCTTCACACATCAGACCACAGAGGACTTCAACGACAAGATATGACATGGGCTGAGTTCCCCAGTACTTCTGTTTGTCCTGCCCCAGTAGTTCCAGGATTAAAGGCATTGTTACATCTCATTTATGAGTCATCATCACCCGTATAAATGATCCGACATGAAATGGATGCCGTTCGTAGAATTACAGCTTTCCTTAACCCTGGGCATACACCATTAAAATGTCTCGATCAACCACTCTATACCTTGTTTCACAAAGTAACAGCTGCCACTTTATATATTACTCTCAATGAAGCCCACGATCCCGCCGATCTTGAAGAACCGATCAACCTGTGGAAAAAAACTCCCTAGTTTTCGTTTATATTAACTGAATTTCGAAATTATTCTTCTCGGGTTTATTCGTTCTATCCATGAAGGTTTGTACGAATTCACCAAGTGATGTCTCAAGTCTATGTTGCCCTGTATTTTTTTCCTTTCCTATCAGCATGATGCCACATCGCTATATGTTCACCTAAAAGTCCAGGAGGAGCCTCCCTTACGTTTATCTACAGTTCATCACAAGTTTCACGTTGGAAAGCTTGTTGTACGAAAGTCTGAACACAACAAAAATTTCCAAATCGATAGGGGTGATGCTGGTCTTTTTCAGGATCCATCTGCATTGAGAAGACATGCAATAGCTGGTGCCGAAATACAACGATTGGTGAATTAATTCACGAGTCAGATGAAGTTGCAGTTCGAAGAGCTTCATTCCATCATGACATGAACAGTACAATTCCTTTTAACTAAAGTTTGTTACCAAATCTATAAACTGAAGGCATCTTTCTGCAATACAGGCAATTTGTTTGAGGAAACCTCAAGTGACCCAATCTTATTGGATGATCGCGTTGTTGCTGGTGTTGAATCCGGAAAGATGCTGAATGCAAAGGCAATTTATTTCTCAAATGCTTGTTGAAGGTTCCACAAGGCAGCATTTTCTCATCAATGAAGAAATCTTTTTTTTTAATGGTGGGGTTTCTTCGTCTACAGATTGGCCACGATGGACACAAATGTTACATGTTCGGTATCTGTTATCCATAAGCTTTCCAACGAGGTATCATGAGTGTCCCTATGATTATAAGGAAAATGATTAGGGCCGCGCATGCGCATGCCATTTTCTTCCTTCAAATACCTAGTACAGTGTGTTACGCAAGTATCATCGCGTATACATTTCTTTCTCACCTTATTCTGCACCATATCTTGAGATTGTTGGATATATTTAACATGAATGTATGAGATATATGTTGGCGCACGATGACAGCCAGTGTTACTACCTTACTACGTTTTCCGGAAAATTCGCGTTTCTCTCAAAATGTTCGACTTTTTCGTCTTCTTCTTCTACAGATAGGGCACAGTTGACAAATATCTTCCGAGTCTAGGTTCCATAAACTTTGCGACGAGGTATCACAGATGTCCCTATGACTATTAGGAAGGTGACTAGCACCGCGCACGCGAATACATTTTTCTTCCTTCAAATCCCCGGTGAGAAAGAAATGTTTTCCGTTATACATTTCTTTCTCACCTTGTTTTGCATCAGATTGTTGAATGTGTTTGAGAAGAATGTCTAAGGCATACCAGTTAGTGAGTTTTGAGCGACGTACGGTAATTGTCAGTGTTGCTGCCTTCCCACGTTTTTGAAAAAAAAAAATCCAAATTTTTCGACCTTTTTCGTCTCCTTCTACATACAGGGCACAGTTAGCACGAGGTATAAGTATGGACCTATGATAGTTGGGACGGTCACAAGGACCGTAAACGTGAGAGTGTACAATTGTTTTAAGAAATTGCCTCCAATTTGGGGGAGAGGGAGATTTCGAGTAGCTCCTCTTCTTAAAAGTAACTCATTAGTGTGGAAATCAAGTACACCAAATTTGAAAAAACCTTAACAAAGTGCAGTATTATTTTGATTACTGACCTCACTATGAATGATACGGGTTAAAACTCGTCTTTCCAAGACCTTTCCAACGACACCACAATCTCCTTCCTACTCCTAGTAGTTCCAAAGATATGATTTGTCCCTATATCAGGCACCGCTCCTATATCTGGATTCGCCCTGCAATGTGTATCATTTATACAGATTTAAGCTAGTCTCGACAGGACCTTTGCAACGACACCTCAACCACCTTCCTAGTACTAGTAGTTCCTGAGTTGAAAGTTGTCGACAGACGGACAGAGCGGGCTCATAAGGCTCCACAGCCTTGCTGCTGAAGCCTAAAAAAGTAATTGTAAATTTAAGACATACAGAAACCATTAGTTATATTCGTTACGGACTAGTAAATACATTTCCCATAGGTATCCGACAATGTATCAGTCTGTCCTTTCTGTCTGTCTCACTCGCTCTCTCTTCTCCTCCTCCTGTGTGTGTATGTGTGTTTATCCGTGTTACCATATGTTTACGTGCATTAGTGTGCGACACGTTACAGGAACGTAGACAAATATTTGTCATACCAAAGTTGCAGATTGCAAACCTTTAAACTGAGTGCCTGTGTAGGAATATGTCATTGATTACGTTGATGTCTGAAAATATTAAATTTTCTATCTTCTCTGGTTGCTGTTTGAGCACATGCTAAAAATTCAAGCATTTTTTCTTTCTTTCGTGTTGCGATTTAAAAGAGGTGTTATGTGCCAAACATTGGGTTGAGGATATTAGCCAAACCTACTTTTCACCTTCCAAACTAAAAATAAACAGGAGTCCGCAACAACTTACCTCTAGCCGTCATGCAAGGCCGCATAAACAGACGCTCTATTCTACGCTAACAGATCCATGTGTTAGCACATATACAAAAGCGATTTATCCGTTAAACATGTCATTCCATATTAGATTGAGAAAAAGTACTCACGCTTTTAAAACCAATGTTTTAGAAACTGTTGTTGGCGGACCTCAAGGTTTATAAAGCAAAACTTGTACAATCAAATTCAAATGTTTTTTTTCTTTATCTTCATGTGTTGAGCAACAATGCAACAGGAACAGCAATATTTGATAATAATAAAGACATTTCTTCAATGGCCCTTTGCCAGCTATTAGGGAATTTGTAACGTTGTACTGATATGAAACTCACAAACTACGCTCTTTGATCCAATAACAAAAAATATTGAAATACATTTTACTTTGGAATTTTATATTTATGACCTTTACAAAGCCTCATTCATACAGGTTGTACTTCCGTATTCCAAGGAATGAACAACGTGGCACCACAGACCCTTTTCAATATCCTATCCCATATTTACTTGGTAAGGCTGAGGGGAAACAGAGAAAATCTAATTCAAGATGGCTACTTTCGAGTCTTTAAACCTGGGACTTTCCAATTACGAGGTAAACACTGAAGACCTTAAAAAATCAAATAGGAAGCTATAACAAGATTTGGGAAATCCTTGGACTTGGCCCATGAGAAATTAGACGAAAACACCGAAATGATTAAAGCTCAAGGGGAAAGTATAAAGTCGTGTCTTGAAAACATAGGAAGACTTAAGGAAGAAAATGTGAAACTAAAAAAGGAAATGGATTACCTGGTATTGAGTATTTTTGAAATTGAGCAATATGGGAGAAGGAACACAATCGAAATCCATGGGGTACCTCAATCAGTTAATGAAGATGTGTTGGGCTTAGTAAAGAAAGTAGGGATACAACTAGATATAAATATTGATGATAACTCGATTGATGCTTGTCATAGGCTAAAGAAAACTCCAAATCAAGATCATTCTGTAATTGTGGTGAAATTTGTCAAACTAATGGATAAGGAGTATGTTTTGAGGAGAAAAGTGAAGAGGAATTTAAATTGTAAAGACATTGATATAATAAATGGTGGATTCATTTACATTAATCATAGTTTGACGAGACATAGAAAATTCATCTTCAGCGGAGCTAGAAAATAAAGAAGGACAAAAATTATGAATTTCTCTGGGTTGATTGGGCTGCGAACATTAAACTAAGAAAAAAGGCAGGTGATTCGCATGTACATGTATTGAAAAGTATTGATGGCATCAGAAACTTGTAACTCTGACCGATAGTGAAGGTCAATTGTTAACATGTTTTTACCAAAATGTACGAGGCCTAAACGCTGAGCTAAAATTATTGAGTTGTAATGTCTTGGCCTCAAATAATGATGTAATTATTTTAACTGAAACTTGGTTATCAGACAGTGTATGCGATCGTGAATGACTTGATAATAGGTACATTATCCATCGTCAAGATAGTCAAATTAATTAAGCTGGGAGTGTACTTATAGCTAATAAGTCTAAATACAGTGTTAATAAATTAGATATTAATATACACCGCTTGGAAATTGTAGGTATTAGACCCTATAATTAATACTCCCATGAGAAATATAATAATTGTTGCGGTTTACTTCAGACCTAGCTCAGGATTATATTTGTATACTTTATTTTTCGAGAAAGTAGAGGAGATATTATGCAAATATAGTTTTAATATAATAATCGTAGGAGATTTTAATATACCAACTATTACCAATTATGAATATGATTTAATGCATGTTGGGAAAATATGCTTAGAATTGACGAATTTTGTCCTTACATCGACTTAGATCAATTAATAGCATTTCAAACCACAATAATGGAACATTAGACCTAATTTTAACAAACATAAATGATAATATATTTATTGATAGAGATTTGGATCCCTTAGTTCCGGAAGACAGACATCACCCGAGCTTGAGATTTGAAATTCGATGTATTTTGGAAGATCAAATTAGGAATTTTAGTACTAATTTAGTGTATAATTATAAGAAAGCAGACTTCTATAATTTTTATAAAGACAGCGAAAATTGACTAGGAACCAGTTATAAAATCAAACAATCCTGATTCTGCTATTGACATATTTTACAATTTGTTTTACAAGGTGATAAACAAGAATGTTTCTAAATATAATGGTCAATACAAACGAAAATATCCTACTTGGTTTACTTCAAACCAAGTAGGATATTTTCGTTTGTATTGATCATTAAAATGTTTGAAAAATGTTAATAGGAAGAAACCAAGAAAAGTTGATCCTTGGATGAACAGTCAGTTGAACTCTCTCATAAACAGAAGGACCAGGTTTTTTATTAATTATAAACAAACAGGTAGTATGTATTGGTACAAAAAATATTCGTTATTAAGGAAAGAGGTTAAAAAGAAATACAAAGAAGCTAGGTCGCGATATTTTATGTTTTTAGAAAATAGTCTAATACGTAATAGTAACTACTTCTGGAAAAGATTTAACAGGGATGGAACAACAGATAAAATTGAAACTATGATAAATGATGGTCAAGAAACAAATAATATGGTTACGATAGCTATAGCATTTAAGGACTATTTTACTACGAATTTTAATTTAAATAAGAAGTTAATGGTAACAAAGAATTCTAGGAACATGGTGGCAAAGGTCATAAATACAACTATTATAGATATTCCTTTTATAACCACGGAAATTGTAAACAAAGCTATCAGGAAATTAAAACCAAGATCCTCTATTGGAACTGATGGAACACCTAATTATATAATTAAATGTTGTTCATACACTTTGGAATCTATACTGGCTGATATCTTTAACAGGTCATTAAATGAAGGTATATATCCATGGATGAATGGAAAAGTACCTTTGTGGTACCGGTACTTAAAAGTGGTGATAAGAAACTGCTTTGTAACTATAGACCAATAACAATCTTAAATGCATTTGCTAAAATATTTGAAAGTATAGTCACTGAACACCTACAGTTCCACCTAAAACATAAATTGTATTCCAACCAACATGGTTTCACTCCTGGTAGATCAGCTTTAACGAATTTAGTACAATTATCGAACTTTATACAAGGCCATGTTAAAAGTAGATCACAGTGTGATGTGATATACATCGGCCTATCCAAAGCCTTTGATACTTAATTGGGTTTATCCCCAAGATATATTAAATGGTTTCATAATTATCTTACAAATAGAACATTTAAGGTGAAAATAGGCAATACAGTATCGAACTTGTCAAAAATAAATAATGGAATTCCTCAAGGTTATCCACTTGGGCCTTTATTATTTAATATTATTATAAACGGCCTATGCACATTAGTGACAAATTCAATGTTGTTGTTATATGCTGATGACAAAAATTGTTAAAGATGAAAATGAATACTCAAAAAACTTTCTTTGTAAGCTACACTAATAAAACCTAATACTATGCCAGTGCATATAGAATAGATGGAACAAAGATTGTTAAAGCAACTGAAATTAAAGATCTCGGTATAACTTTTGAGGAAAAAATTATATTTAATAGACAAGTAGCAAAAAGTACCTCTGAAGCTAGAAAACTAATAGGTTTCATATTCTATCAATGGACGGAATTTATGAATCCTGGTACTTTTATAACATTATATAAATCATTGGTTAGGCCAAAGGTTGAATATATGTCTTCAATATGGAATGACCTGGCCAAAACTTGTTGTAATTTAATTGAATCTCCCCAGAAATGTTTTGTGATTTTACTTTGCTTTAGATTTCACCTACCGTGTTTCAAATACGACTACGACTATTGGTGTTTTTTTTTTCAATATTGAAAAATTACACGAAAGAAGGAATGAAATGGACAAAGATTTTTTTTATGTAAAATTTTGGATAATAAATTACAATCTACACATATACTTGAGGGAATAGTGTGGACTATACCCTTGTACAATAGGAGAAAAAAAACATGTTTAAAAACGATATGTAAAAATGATTTTCTACTACGTAGAATAATCAAACAGTATGAGGACAGAGTTTAAATCACGAAATGGATGTTAGTTACTTCACTATGTACAATGTAGTTAATTTTAAACTTTCTGTATGTATCTTAAAGGTTGTATTACTGTAAGACAAATATGTAATACCTTTCTCTGACATAATGCTATATTAGGCTTTGTACGGCTGCTCATAGCATGTTTCTAAATAAACTATTACTATTACTATATCAATTGGAATGAAGTTTTATTTGAAAGACCACATTCAAGTAACTAAAAAACAAGTAAAAATATGCTTCTACTGCAATATTTTGAAATGCCTTCCTCTGTAATGCCTTCATTAAAATTCTTTTATCTTTATCCTCCTTCTCGGTCCTTTTTCTACCTCATATACAAAATTAAAGAAGCACATTCGCCCAAGATTTGGTAGATACATTTTATACTCTCCTCCTTCTCCTTCCCCTTCCCCTTCCCTTCCTCTCTCTCTCTCTCTCTTTCGAAATATCTCATTTCATGGCACATACTTCGGAACAGAAATCAAAGCTGAACAGTATATATTTGCGTTCTTAAAATACAAAATGAGAAATGTCAGTTTTAATTCCTTTCCCATACTTAAAAATTGAAGAAAAAATTTCAGAAAATAGTCTAATGCCTATAATATACCTGTGTATCTGTTAGGCTACCTTCACGCCACTAGCAGCTGTGCTTAGTGGTCTATCGGTAGGTATTCCACAGCTATTCAAACAAGCGTCTTGCCTGAAGGGAGCCTTAGCAGCGCCGCACCAACGCTTATTATCAGCGCTGCTGTAGCGCGTTCGCGACTGTGTCTCAAACCTCTAATTTATTTCTAGTCATCAACAAACAGAAGCGCTGCTAGTGACCTTGTCTAAAGGCAGTCCTCTCTTTTTAAACTGATTTTAGGATTTCGTTTCAATGCAAGTGATTCAGCTAACTGTTGCTATAAGGTGGTTATTACTTAGTATATTGTTATTAATTGACTATGACATGATGATATTATGTTATTGTCACCAACATGAACTTTGACACAATGTAAATATACATGAGGTATAAAATGCCACTGAGTAATAAATTGAATGAGTCACTCTAGGAAAATTCACCAGGTGATGGTTGCCGCACCATTTTTTTTAAAGATCTGGAAATATGTTATTGTAGTTCCAAGTGACCAAAAGAAGTTTATAATTCTTTTAACTCCAACAGAAGGAAAGAGATGGAGGAGAAAGGAAGCCCGTCATGAAATTTATCGCAACGGACGCCTACTCGCTTTTTTGAATAATTCAAGTTTCGTAATAGATATTGGAATGAAACAAAAACAGTCCATTTCTTTATACTATAAGCTTTACTACCAGGTTAATTTTATTAAATTCTGATAAGAAAAAGTTACAAAAAATAGGCTTGCAAATGCCTCATATTTTTTGTATTTTGAGTAATTTTGATCACCGAAGAGTAAACAAATTCTGCAGCGCCTTTCCATTTGTTTTACAGAATGCCTGCATTTAAAGATTATTATTATATCCAGAATATTAGATTCGAAATTAAGTGTTCTCCGTTTAGGTAAATATTATCTAAACACAGTCATTTGCATAAAATTTATAAGGTTCAAAGTAATTTAACTCAAAAAGATATAAATTTGAAAATCTAAATTTTTTTACCACGAAAGGCCCTGTCCTAATTGGGTTTGGCCAGAAAGTTTCATCATTGTACTCTGCCCCATTTTGTATTTTTTTAAAAAAATAAAAAATTGGCCGGTGGGCCAATTTTAGGAATACACATTAATGCAAAATGCCCTTCTTTACATAGCCATTAAAACTAGTTTTGCACTCCATTGAACCATTTTGGAATCTAAATCTGTCGCAGAATATTATACACGTGTATTCTGCAAAGGTTTGCTGAGTGAATAATCCATTTGTAAATCTGGTATATAACAGTGCTGAAGTAATAGTCCGTTTGTAGTAATAAATTTACTATATGTATCGTATGTCTAACAAATAGTCCAAATGATGGCGCACACGTAAGCCAATGTCGGTAATTCTTTTCGTCTGTTTCTCAATATACTTTAATAAAGAATTTTTTAACATTAATTAACTATAATTCAGGAAATAATAATATTGTGAATTATTCATTATTAACTAACATTTGATTTTATTAATATTTGATGGACAAAATCAGTAGCCATCGAACTTCTATATAAACCGAACGACAGGCACCTGGCCGTTAGACCATAAGGTCGTATGTTAAGAACGTGAAATAGTATATTTGTTTTTGCTTTTGTAACAATAAAACAAGCATCGCTACAGACCACGTGATTTTTATTAAACATTCTTGCTACTGCTTCGTGTGATCAGGCAAGCGACTGCTTCTCTTATGAGTGGAACTTGCTACATTGAATTGCAGTGCGGGCGTTGTTCCCTTGTCATCCCCTCCTTGCTGCAAATTAGCTGTGGGCAACCGTTACTCAGAGGCACGGAACCTTCACTCCTGAACGTCCTATAACAGGTGGGCCGCGTGCAACCATATCTCTTCGGAGGTCTGAAACTAGAAGCTCATATTACCTATTCACAATCTGTGGGCCGCGGGCGACCATATCTCTTCGGAGGTCTGGAACCAGTAGCTCATACTACCTTTCCACAATCTGTGGTCCGAGGGCGACCGATTCTCTTCGGAGGTCTGAAACCAGTAGCTCATACTACCTTTCCACAACTAATGGGCCGCAGGCGACCGATTCTCTGCGGAGGCTTGGAACCAGTAGCTCATATACCTTGGTCCCTTCCTTGAGGGATAACCTCCGTGGGCGACTGTTTCTCTTCGAGAGGAACGGAACTCAGAGAACGTGGTCTCTTACCTTGGCAGCCCCATCACTTCTCCCCAGTGTGTCTTGCTTGCCCACTGCGGTATGGAGGATAGCAGCCGAGCAAGACTGTTACATAAAGATTATGAGACTTAGAGACATCTAGTGAGAGAGTGGAGAAATACCTATTCAGTGAACTATTTATTGTGGTGTGCATAGACGATTCAGGTAAGATGGCCAGTTCAGGCAATATGTTTGCGATACCACCAGTGGACGGATTGGATGGAGGACGTCTCATTGTGAAAGTAGAGAAGAAAGAAGAAATCTCGGAAGTGTCGGAACACACGAGCAACCATGGTACCCACACATCTTGTAGCAGAAGCGTACATAAATAGAGAGGAAACTGGAGCAGCTATTGGAGAGGTAAAGGAAGATCACTCCCAGATAAAACCTGATAGCACGATAGGAATGATTAAAGAAGAGCCAATTACATTGTCTATCCTAGGACAATTGCTTCAAAGAATGAAGCAGATGAATGAGATGATGGCTTTCCAGTTAGAAGAGAGTAGGAAGGACATGAAGCAGCTGAATGAGAAGATCGATTATCAGAGTAAATAGCTAAGTGAGCAGCTTGTTCTGCGGAGTAGCAGATGAAAGAGGGAGTGACACAACATCTGAGTGAGAAGATAGCGCATCAGTTAGAAGAAACACGAGACGCATTGGAGTCGTGTATAGAACAGCTAGACGAAAGAGTCAAATGCCAGTTGGATGAGCAGCGCAATGAGATACAAAAGTCGGAAAGTAGGATGGAAGCTAATCTTTCTGAGATTAAGTCACGAGTGGACGAGGTCAGTAACAGATGTGAAGAATCCACAGCAACTCTGAAAGTAGATATGGCTAGAATCTTCGACCAAGTCCAAAAATGAAAGGAGACTGTCGACGGTTACCTGAAGGAAGTTTGTGAGGACTTAAACACAATTCAGGCGGAACAACTCGCCACTCAAATCAGAGTAACAGGAGTGAAGGAAATGACCGTCCAGAAGTGTAATGAAGTGGAAGACGCAGTAAAGGAGACCAAGGAAGAAACCAATACCCTTCTGTCAGTCAGCCTGAATGAAATAGAATCTATTCAAAGACGTGTTTCCCCTCATGAATCAGAGGTGGCTGTACTTAAACACAGCTACACCAAGAAACACTACTGAACCTGCACTGTTGCTCTACCCATCATTGCAAATCCATCCGGGGAGTGTCGTACGAAGAAGATTGTCGGATTACTAGTAACCCACGTTTGTCCAAAACAACCTACGCAGAGGTAGAAAATGAAATCTTCATGAAGAAAGGCAATAACCACTCACGACTGAGAGAAGGAAAGAAGCCATAGTCGTCAGAAGATGAGAGTGGGTTCTCTGATAGGTCTAGTGTATCCAGTCAGGAAGGAGCTAAACCACCAAAACGCAAGGAATCACA
The DNA here is from genome assembly GCA_022664845.1 of Lepisma saccharinum. Classification (NCBI taxonomy): domain Eukaryota; kingdom Metazoa; phylum Arthropoda; class Insecta; order Zygentoma; family Lepismatidae; genus Lepisma; species Lepisma saccharinum. The sequence continues at coordinate 52,353 of JAGDQP010007677.1, read as the reverse complement.
CAGACGAGGAAGGGGTAACAGAATTCATCGCAAGTGCTATGACGAAGATGAAAGAGACGTGGAATGCCCATGTAGAGACACGACCCCGAATTCACCTCTCTGAACTCAAATCCTTCACAAGCTATCCTTCGACTCACGGAGAGATGACGGCACGAACATTCCTTACTCAGTTTGAAAGAGAAGCTGATTTGGTCGGATTAAATCCAGATAGGTTTTTGAAAATCCTACCATTTGTTCTAAAGAATTCAGTTCTTTGCTGGTATCAGTCAAACACACATCGCTTTGATTCGTATCGACCTTTCAACGGTTGTTCTTAAGGCATTACCAGTCGGACGAATTCATTTATGTTGGGCTGACGAGGCTAAGGACCATCCCGTTTAATCCCAAGACCGATGGCGCAGTGGAGCAACTTGTGACATTTAGTTTCAGTCAAATCCGAGACTTGGATTCATCAAGCAGTGAGGTCCAGATTTGCAATTCACTGATCCCGCTTTTGCCTATTGCGTTCCAGATACAGCTGGTGACGGTCAGGAGCATGACTTTTCCGGACATGCTAGAATCCATACGAAGTCTGGAACTTATCCATGATACCTTCGAGTCCAAAAAGGCACCTGCGAAAAGTAAAGGTGAGGAATATTTTTCTGACGGGAAAACTCGAGGGAAAGCAGTGAGGTAGATGTTAAGGAAGAATCTACCATGACTGAATCGCAGAGGAATGACGCCTTCCGGAGCAAGACTTACAAACAGAACTGGAAGAAAAACAAGGAGTACTATGAGAAATGACGATACCCACCGAAGGACCGAACTGAACACGATAATGGACGTCTGACAATTCGGGAACTGGAGAATCCACTAGAACGAACGGAATTGCTTAAGGGACTCCGGATCATACTGGTCAACCTGTAGCAAAAACCTAGATGACCCAACTCTCTCGGGGGGTCAGAGAGAGGAACAGTTTGACCTGCATTTCGTGAATGATAACATCTGGTAAGTGTCTAGTGTTTTGTTTAGGGTCATAAGAAGGAAAGGTCATGTGAATAAAAAAAAGAGAAGCGAACTGCACTTGAAAGAAATGAGAAGCGAGGAGGACGAATGGTACAAGCAAGCTCGAGAACCAACGAAGATGAGCTTACGTAACTTAAGCAAGTGACCAGTGTAAGAGCAAGGAAAGGGAAGAAGCCTTATGATACCTGGAATTGGATAGACTTCTTGCAAGCTTGAATAAAACATTTTCTATCGAGAAGACTGAGGGATTTAAGCCATTTCAGATTTTCAGTATATTACATCGACCTTGAGAATGGAAAAGGAAAAGGTAGAGAAGAAAAGCATTGTGAAAAAGGGGTCTGTTTGATTAAGGAGAATCCGTGCCCATTGATAGACGAGAGTCGTTTGAAGTCACCTGGGTGGTGACTACCTAATTGCTTTCCGATTTCTACGTTGCTGTCAAGTACGATGAGGTCGTATGTGTTGAGTAGGGACCACTGTTTGGTTTGTTTTCTTCTACGAGTTTTCAGTAAACGGATATTGTTGTACATCCTGAGAAGTTAATGAGGTATCATACTTGGCGGAAGAGTGCTCCTATCAAAAATGAAAGGCTTGGAGCTAGTCCATGTGCTATATTTGCCTTTAAATTTGGGTCGCTTAGGTTCGTAAGAAGTGTTGAATCGACGTAGTACGCGTAGTTGTTCGTTTCTATTCACATGATGGTGGAATGTCTTCTAGAAATGTAAATAATTCCTGAGCGTGTGGTCTCAGTGTGCGGGTGTTTTAGTGAACAATAATATTATATGTATTGTGAAAACCTTTGTCGGTGATGTTGCGACGAAGAATTGATACAAGCCTGAACTACATGCTAGACTATAGCCCGCAAATGTTAGACATATGTATAGAGCCCCTATAAATTTGTAAATAGTTGTGTTTCGAGGTGTGATGATTGAAAGGTTTGTGTGCAAAGGAGTGATAGCGATTACCGTGTGTTATTTCATATGTGAGGATTTTCCAATGACATCGCTTGATACGTAACTCGAACTGTACCTTGCTATCGATATGCATTTGTTATGTATTCTTGTGTACGAACATATGTTATTACTAAATGTGTGTTTGTAAATGTACCGTGTTAAGGAATCAGAGCCACGATCGGGTGTCATATATAACAGTGCTGAATTATTAGCCCGTTTGTAGTAATAAATTTACTATATATATTGTATATTTAACAAATAGTCCAAATGATGGCGCACATGTAAGCCAATTTCGATATTTTTCTTGTCTGTTTCTCAATATATTTTAAAGAATTTTTTAACATTAATTAACTATAATTCAGGAAATAATAATATTGTGAATTATTCATTATTAACTAACATTTGTTTTTATTAATATTTGATGGACAAAATCAGTAGTCATCGAACTTCTATATAAACCGAACGACAGGCACCTGGACGTTAGACCATGAGGTCGTATGTTAAGAACGTGAAATAGTATATTTGTTTTTGCTTTTGTAACAATAAAACAAGCATCGCTACAGACCACGTGATTTTTATTGAACATTCTTTCTTCTGCTTTGCGACTGCTTCTCTTATGAGTGGAACTTGCTACATTGAATTGCAGTGCGAGCGTTCTGCCCTTGTCCTCCCCTCTTTCCTGCAAATTAGCTGTAGGCGACCGTTACTCACCTAGAGGCACGGAACCTTCATTCCTGAACGTCCTATAACAGGTGGACCGCGGGCGACCATATCTCTTCGGAGGTCTGGAACTAGTAGCTCATACTACCTTTCCACAATCTGTGGGCCGCGGGCGACCATATCTATTCGGAGGTCTGGAACCAGTAGCTCATACTACCTTTCCACAACCAGTGGGACGCGGGCGACAGATTCTCTTCGGAGGCTCGGAACCAGTAGCTCATATACCTTGGTCCCTTCCTTGAGGGATAACCTCCCTGGGCGACTGTTTCTCTGCGAGAGGAACGGAACTCAGAGAACGCGGTCTCTTACCTTGGCAGCCCTATCACTTCTCCTCCCGAGTGTGTCTTGCTTGCCCACTGCGGTACGGAGGATTGAAGCCGAGCAAGACTGTTCCAGTGACACTAATTGACACTACGTTATGCAATAAATCAATTCAATTCGACATTAAGCTATGCTGGGATAGAAAGAAATCTAAGGAAATTTATCATTACATTTCCTCAATACCATTTTCATCCCTTATCAACATATTGTATGTCATTCAGACACAGTTAACATAGTCATCGAACACTGTTGGGTGCTAATGTCCTTCAAGTAGCATAGTATTTCTATATGAGCAAAACATAATATAAAGATGCGTTATATACGCTTGCTGCTCTGTAATTTAAAATAACTGTATATAGAATCTGTAAAACTTAACCCAAACATGATAATAGGGTTTTCCACATTTGCTTCTCTTCGTCCAAAATGGTGTATCCTTGCTGGTTCAATTGGCACCCATTCGGTTTGTGTATGTGCAACACGTCAAAACGTTACGCTGCATCGTTAAAAATGAGCAAATCCTACAAGAGAGATATACGCAAGCATTTCACGTTGCCTATGCAAGGGACAAACATATGCTATGTGCCAATCAATTATTTTTATCTCCAGATGTGAAGAGAAATTATTTTTTATTTCCATTAAAATTATGAAAAACGATTTTACTACTACTTACGTCGTAATATATCCAGATACCTGTATGGGCACTTCACACAAAGGTGGCAACGTTTTGCAAAAAGGTTTGGTTACAAAATAGAATGAGAAAAGACAGAGGAATGGTAATGTGTAGCAACCATGTTGCCAGCTGAACACAGGGTATTTTTACAAGGATATTTCAGGACCATACTCTACTTTATGTATTTACATCTTTCTTGGGCACTCTGGTAATAATATAACATTTCCTAAAGGGCACACAAACATTATTCATCCCAAATTTGTAAATTTGTATCTCCCTTCAATCTCAGGTACCAAAGTTGAGGTTTCTACCGTAGTTTCTCGTGACGTAAATGTATAACGTCTGAAAATTTAGTGTTTTATATTTTGTTCCACCAGAGATATCGGGTCTCCAATATGCATAAAATACGATTTTTTGGATTTTGAAAAATTCATAAGAAAATTAAGGAGGCATATATCACCCTTCATACTATGTATATTCTTAATATACTTTGATATGTAATAGTACACAAAAAATAACTTTAACATTCAATCCTTTCGGTGTGAAAAAGCCCCCTGAAAACCGGAATTGTTTCTATTTCCACAATCACATTTGGATACAATTTTGAGCAGCTCGATTACGTTTTAGGCTTTTCATGCAAAGGATATCAACCAGAACTTAAAGAAAGAAAGTGCTTTTGTTTAAATGTTATTACAGTAAATTTAATAAACAAGTTTCACAGATATTACATTTTCCGTAAACGTCTGGAAACACAAATGTTAGCATGCGCCGCAATGCAAAAATGGCCGCCATTAATTAATCGGTTGGCATAAAAGAATACACGTACTATTATTAAATTAGGGATATAAATATCAAGTAAATATTGTAGTACAATTTTTTTAGAGGTAGTCAAGCAACCAAGCAATACAATTTCATATTGACTGACCCAGTAATGAGTGTTTCTAAAAATGACGGTCAGTCAATTTTTTAAAAAAAATTAATTTATAAAAAGTAGGGCAAAGTACAGTAATAAATTTTTGAGACCAAACCTAACTAAGACAGAGCCTTTTGCGGTAAAAAAAATTAGGTTTTTAAATTAATCTCTTTTTGAGTTAAATGATCGTGAACATCATATTTTATACACAAAAGACTGTGTTTAAACATTATTCATTTGTTTATTGTTTATTTATTGTTTATTGTTGTTCAATTTCGCTTTAATTTGATCAACATCACTAACATTTTATTATTTTACTTTTAGTTTACTTGTTGTTTTAGGCACACAACTATGTTTCGTAAGCTTTGACAGAATGCAATCATGGGTTATCGAAAATGATGTCGAAAATAATTTAGACATTGAAGTTCTTACCTTGTAACAATCCATAGAATTGTGGTCTCTGTCCTCTTCTAGTCACTGTTCCAATTACTTACCATTATCCGTGTTCCAGGTAAGTTCCAAAGGAAGACCAAACATACACGGATATTTTGTTTAACTAAAACTTACAAGGGAACTATTTTTGCTGTTCAGTGAGTTTTGACTTCGCACCTTATTTGAAGCATATAGATAGCGAAATTAGCACGCACAGACTCTGTCTGTGTCCCGAATAAGTGGAGCCGTGTAATTTGAGCGACATTTAAGCAGTAAAATCAGCCTTGAAGGTGAAACTTTATATTAACTAAATGAGTTATTACATGCATTTCCGTAGGTACTTTTACGTGTAGAACACAAATTTCACCATGAAAATATTCGCAAATTAAATGTTTTTTATACAAAGTCCAGTTTATGATCGAAAATTAACAAAATTCCATAGAAAGTAATGCCGTAAAGGAACAACAATACAACTGTGGGAAAGGGGAAGGTGGGAAGGGGATTATAAATA
>JAGDQP010007677.1:26243-36407 GCA_022664845.1 Lepisma saccharinum | reverse complement strand
CTAGCAGATATAAACACAATCCCTACGGAAGTGTATCGCTTCTTAACCTCTCTAAAAATCATCCAGGGTCTCTGGGACTCACAAAATAAATTCCATATATCTGATTAAACTAGCTCACTATCGCGCAAATTACAAATTATCTGATATTTGTTGTTGAGATAAGAAGATGTATAAGTTTCTTTGTGCAAAGACATTTTGATTTAAAAGTTTTCACAGTTTACAATAAAATAATTACATGTAAACATTAAAACAATACTTACTAAGAACTATTGCAAAATATTTGGACAGAGAAAGTGCTAATTAAAAAAAAACGTCATAATATTGTATGGTTTGACATAAAGTATAGCAGTGTTTTTCTTAGGAAAATGTGATAACAGCTAAACAACATCTGTAAAATTTGGTCTGTACTTAATAGTGTTGTATTTCATATCAAAATCATTGCAAATAAAATAAAAAGTACCCATTTAGAAAATATTTTCCAAAGGATTTTTCAGTAGAAATATTGGAGTGAAAAGAGTGAGGTTTGACATAACATGTTTTGACAAAAATTTAATAAACGTATGTATGAAGAGGCATGCCTGACAAAATATGATATATCACATAAAAGATTTTTTTAAATTTTAATAACATCGAAAATTTGAAATCTAGTGTATAATTTAAAACAGATCAACGTACGGTATAACTGTACAAAATTTCAAAGCCGTATCATCAGTTTTACGATATCTTGAAAGTTATGATTCTCCTCTGTAAAGTTGACTTCTTTGGCATATCTGCTTATGCCTTGGGACCACATGTGAACTTGAAGTAAGTGGTTTGGTTAGAATTTGAACTTTATTTAAGGCCTTTAGCAACTTTGGCTCAGACTGGTAAACGGTTTGGTTCTGAACTCGGTTTCTAATGCACGTAGATGTTTCAAACATAAAATGTGCAAACTAAGGTGCACATGCGGAATCACATGTTGTTGTAGCTAAAAGCATGACGACCCTGTAATACCACAACTGGGAGGCAATTTCAAAATTTTTAATAGCGATGGGTTTGATTTTGCTCTCTTTAAAACAAGCGCTAAATTTTGAACATTTTTAGATTAAACACTTTTCGATTGCTCATACCGTTTGGCAGCTGCAGGATCTTTGCTAGGTCAACATTGATATAGTATAGAGGATTTGGAGACTTTCGGATGCTTTAACTCAGAGAGAATAGTGAACAAAGGTTCGAAACTAAAGTCAATTAGATATGCGGAATCAATGGTACAATTTTCAAATATACTGGCTTCCCACAAAATACCTCTGTTAGGGGGAGGGCAACTTCAAAATTTTAAATAGTAACGGGTTGATTTAGTTTTCCTTAAAAGAAACACGAAACTTTTAACAAACTTTTACAGGAAATATTTTTTGATATGTGCATGCCGTACCGTAAGAATTTGTAAGAAACTTTTGTAAAAATTTGCGGATTGTTACTAGCATTGCTTAATCATTTTTACATGAACACCATATTTGGTAATTCTCGCTTATTTAAAAGTTTAAAATTTTCGAATACCGAAACAAGTAGCCTAAATTTCATGTAGGCCCTATTTCGTCAACTATTACTTTTCAACTTTTTTCTGAATGAATTTTTATTACCTTAAATTTGATTTTAATTCAGGAATGGTCTTCTAGCATCTTTGGCTCAGGCAGGGATAGGGCAAAGTACAGGACGGGGAAGGTGTCGCCAGGTCCGTACTTAAGGTACCATTCGGGCGAATGCCTGGTGAACCTGAAGAACCCCCTGGGAAAACCTTGATAAGGATGGCCAGCCGTAAGGTTCGAACCCGTGTATCTAGCTAATGCCGCACCGAGATCCGGACGTTACCGCCTGGAATAAGTGGGATGGGTAAATTACCTTGAAATTGCATATGGCAAGCGCTTAATCTAAGATTGTTCTCGTAGCTCGTTGAAAAACAATACTATGGTAATTTGAAAATACTTGCTTCGTCTAATTATAAATAATTATATTTGGAAAAACGTTAGACCTACGCCGTAAAAAAAATAACTCTTTCTGTACACATCTTTGCTGAAATTCTCTTAATTTTGTGCTCGATAAGTATAAGTATGTTGTACAAGTGTGTAAGAAGTGTATTTTGCTTCCTTCTGGAAGTGATTATTCCTGTGCACTTAATTTGTCACTAATTATATTGAAACGTTTCTTCTGCACATTTTATTCCCATGTTATGATAAACTTACATTATAAATATTTTTACAATAAGAATCGAGCAACCAGTATGTGAGACCTCCCGAATACTGTATAAAACAGTTATGATCACGTTCTGGCCAAAATTGGACTTTCACGCTTCTAGCTCCCAGGTGCAGACTTGTAATCACGAAGTAAGTTAACCAGTTTTCTTCACGAATATTATTATTGTAGCAAAACAATTTCTCGGAAAAAAAAAAGATCCCTTATTTCTTCCATTCTGGTAAGGTCGTTTCTTGTTTAATATCAAACGTGTCGCACTGCTGCTTGTGGAACCTGATATCCCTTCGAACGCTGAGGAAATTCGAAATTCATCGTGGACTGTTTGGATATATTTATCATAACTGTTGTTTACGATTTCTTAACTGGATGTAAAAAGCTTGATTACTGATGGTGAGAAACAAAAGTTATAAAATTTACTTTCAACAATATCGTGGTCGCAAAGTACCAAATGTTTGCTGAAATAGGAGTGTATAACATATATGCTCGTCCATTTTATGAAACACGTGAGCTTTTGTGTCTAACTGAAGTTGAGTTAAGCAAAACTACGTTACTCTGCACCAGAGTTTCTCTACATGGGCGTCATAGGTTGTGTACAAGGGGGTCGCAGGAGGTGAAACAGTAAATTTAACTAGGGTTTTGTACGTTAAAGTTAATAAATTTTGAAGAAGGATTTTATTTTGCTTATTGTTTTCATAATTACTAAAGGTAATGTAATTTGTTTACTAGTTTTCGGATAATGTACTTAGGATATTTAATATCAAATACAGCAAATCAACTGTCATGTTCTGAAATGTTTTTGTAGGTCGCAGGATCGTAGACATGATAAAACGGGGTCGCAGGATGAAAAAGGTTGAGAATCGCCGCTCTACACTTGTGACAGAACAAACACAATTCGGATTCAGCGAGTAACATCAATATGTCTAGTACAAAGAAGAAATCAGATTGATCTGCAACATTATATATATATATATATATATATATTGAAGATTTAGGAATGTTGTAAGTCGTGATGTTTTCCACTGATCCGGAAATTTGATGATTGTAAAGCAAAATTAAATATTTAAAACTAAATAGTGGGTGAATTACAATATCAGCATACCTCTTTATGGAATATATTGTAACACTCCTTGCATCCCTACCAAGCGGACGTAGCTCAGTTGGTAAACTATTAACAATCTGGTAACGATCCCAGCGGTCGCCCATCTGACAGGTTTTCCCAGGGTTTTCGCTCAGTCACCCCAGGTAAATGCGGAATGGTACCTTCAAACTGGATCTTGGACGACTTCTTTCCAACATTCTCTCCCCTTGCTTATCCTGCCCTAAGCTGAAATCCCTTAAAGGCCATTAATAAATGTATATTCTAATTTCGTGCGGCTCTGCAGTCGTTTTAGGTCGTAACTTCTTGATTTTTCATTTAATCTGCTTACAATACTCCTTAATAATAGGGTCTAAGGGTTTTCAGAGTCATGGATCTTTTCTATATGGAAACTACTTTCATCTTACATCTCGTAGTGTTTCAACAGATGTCATAATAATTTGCCAGAGATGAGCATAGTTGCCAGAAGATATAACTACAATAACTTTTCTAATTGTGCAAAGACCAATACCAGCAATTGAAAACGAAGTCGCAGAATATACACAGACAGAAACACATACACAACACACAAATACATGCACAACACGCAAACGCAACTTTGCTTATCATTGATAATATTTCAGGAAGCAGTGAATTGCATTCGAGTGTTCTTGTCTAATCCACACTCGAATCTTTCTCGTCGACTTTCATATTAATATGAATTAAAACCTGAATTGACTTTAAACAGTTTTATAGGAAGTTCGAAACACGAGACGTCTGGCGTGGTCAAGTTCAAACTAAACAGACGTAAGTGGTGAAAAAAGAGTTATTTGCATAATTTTCCATTTAAAATGGAAGATGTAAGTTATGTATAATTTATGTCACATGAACATTAATAAATACATATTAGTAATTAACGGTTGCGAATTTAGTAAAATTCGGAATATCATACATGAATGAGGGAGACGAGAAAGTTACATAAAATCGTGTATGGGTGATCTGCAGTTAGGAAGAACTTAAGAAAAACCAAGAAACATATACTTGCGATAAAATCAAAACGAACGAATTCATGTTTGACGAATTTTGAAATTATGAAAGTTACTCATTTATAAATTAATATTTTTTAATATAGTGAATTTACAAACTCATTCTGAGTCGGTTTTGTGATCCTCCAAAAATGTGTGCACCCTTCTTGAGAAAGTCAGATTCTATTTTCGATTTTAATTATAATTTTAACAGAAATGGGTGTCTACTTGCAGTTTATTGTACCAGACAACATAAAGTGGAAGACTTTTCTTAAATATTTGGAGTGAAGCGGAACAAACAACGAGGACACTCACACCATAACCATGTAAGCCTAATTAAACAAGTTGCATTGCATAATACTAACATACACACTCCGATTCCACCTGTTGACACAAAATAATTTACAATTCATCGTTTTAAAGGAGCCTACATGCATCAGTAAATATCTTACCTCTTTTCATTTTCGTTGAAAACATTTCTGTAGCATACGCTGAGGAGACCAAAAACAAACAGAAACAAAAGCAATTCGCGATATATTAATTTGTAGATACTTCCTCTCCATTTAAACAGAAGTCGCGTAAATCCTCCACTGGTGGAGGATGCCACTTCGCTTTGATAACTGACAGTCATTTTCCAGTCACAAAATGTACACCGAGAGAGTTCGAAGCACATTCATTCATTGCCACATGAAGCCCCCCTTCGGCCGAACCCCATCATTCGGAGCACCACCACCAGCCGCCGCGGCTCAAGAGCTACGCTGACTCAGGGCCCAGCAAGACACTCACTCTACTTACCACTGACCTGGATAGGGGCAGAACCCAGGCCCCGGCGGTCTCTCGTAAGAGGAGGCTAGACACTCGCACTATATTTAGGTCCAGCCTCGTCCGAGCTCGAACCATTTTAGTTTAGGGTCAAGTTTACAGTTCAAACAGGCACATTTCCCCTCTTCTCCCGCCACGTCTTGTCCTTCCCGCCAAATCAAAACGATACTCGACGAGAGATTGCGCCAGGTATCCTCTCCGCAATCCTGTTGTCTGTCATTGGGAGAATATCAGAACCAAAGAGTTCTGCGTCTGGCGTGGTCAAAAAGTTGGAAAACAAAGAAAGAAAAGAAAGAAAAAGTAACAGGCTAAAGCTGTTAGGAACGCCAAGTAAAAGAAGCCCATCAAGTTACAAACGGTTCGCGAATTTACCGCAAGGTGGCGCCAGAAGTCGAGTTAATACTGAACCAAAACGACGAGCAATTTAACATTTATTTATATCCATTTAACATCCAAATTCGTTCGCAGACATTCTTCCTCGTCAGAGATTCGAAATTTATCAATCCAATATACAACAAGCATTTGAGAATTACATTTTAAGTAACTCACGTTTCTTTAATTTCATCCTGTGTACACAAATTTATAGTAATTCTGCAGTAGAAAATAACAGCTAAGAACAATCGAGCCAGTGACGTATTTTGGGGGGGCGTCCGAAGGCCTGGACACTTTTCAAAAGTCCAATTTACATGTAAGATTAGTTTAATTTTAGGTATAATTATAAGTATTTTATGTATAACATATGTAACCACCAAAACCCGAAATCAGTTGAAATCAGAATTCCCTAGTTGAAAATAGTTTCTTCAAAGCCCTTTGGTTACATTGTCCTAGTATTAACTAACATTTGTACGTCGTTTTGATTTGATATAAATTTTATTTATTCCCTTTAGGCATCTAAAGCTCAGGCCGGAATAGAGGAGGGGAAAGGATGCAAGAAGGTGTCGGCCAGGACCAAAGTTCAAGATATCTTGCCGGCATTTGCCTGATCTGACTGAGGAACCCCTGGAATAAAATTAGTCAGGATGGTCAACTGATGGGATTGAACCTAAGACCTCCAGAATGCTAAGACAACGCTCTACCATACCGTCGTGCGCTATGGGAAATAATAAAAATAGCAATATAAATCTACTAAACAAATCTACTTACGAAGACATGCATGCGGAGAGTTTTCCTCTTTTATGTTTCCATAGTGTACTATCAGCAGTTTTGGTATCTATACTTAACTATACATGATTTTTCTCCAAGTCTAGAAGATAGGCAACCCAACTTGAGCAGAGTAGGCGGTGTGCGATTCTGACAGTTTGTACGTGAAAGAGTAAGGGTTGGACTTCTTTCTTTAAAAGAAAACATTATCACATGTTTTCTGGAAATATATTTGTACTTTCTTGCAGTATGTAGCAAAAAAAAAAGGGGGGGCTTAAAGAGAGCCGCATTTCAAACACCAAAACAGAAAACCTAACACTATTTTTACTATAGGTGAAACAGTAGTTTAAATTTACTGAAAGGTGTAGTTTAAATTGTCCATTAGAAAATACCCTTATCAAACATGGAGAAACGAAAATGAACTTTGAAACCTATGGTTGCTAGGTAATTATTTTTTTCTTAATGAATCGAGTGCAATACTGAAATGATATGTATTATTATTACAAATCACTATCCTAATTCGATAGAACACTAACGTTATACACTAAAAGCAAGAGAAAACATCTTTTTTATCAGTACTTAAAAGTGGGGCACGATATTCATGCTTTATAATTTTTGATAATATGTTGTTATTTACGTTTATCATTTATAAAGATGTTAGTAGCAAAAGACACAAAATGTCACGTGTGAAGTTATAGTAAATGTAAAAAAATGTAAAGCTATCCCCTGTGCGTGAACGGCGCATGGGGGATGTGGAGGTAGCGCACCGCATTTGCTTGACCTACGGTACGAAGTGATGTGGGATGGTCAGTCCCACGCTCGACCGACTTTACGTTCCCAAGATTCCCAGGAATACCAAGGACACTCTGGTACTCAATTTGATAGGAGGCTGAGTGCACCTCAGAGCGCCAGGCATAGGAACTGTGAGAAAAGTCTCCAGTGTCCTGGCCGGGATTTAAACCCTGGCCGCCCGATTCGCAGTCAGACGCGCTACCGCCTGACCCACGGCGACTCTTTATAGTAAATGTAATTCTTCTAAATTATCTATAATAGTCCTGGGGAGAAGCCGGTGAACCATGATTTTCTATATATACAAGGTTTTTCAGCTGATCCTTTATGATTTTGGGGTGCTGATTTCAAAGCCGATGAGTGCTACTCTGTAAACTTTTTGGAAACTTCGCAATCAGGAGATAAAGGGGGCAGTATTATATTACTTTTTCATTTCTTAAATTTCTGCTGTTATCTCATCATAATTTCATTTTTCTCATATCCTATTAACAGTTAGGATCCCAATTCATGTATGTGTTATAAATAACCATAGGAGTAACCATTTGGCGAAAGTTATTTTTTTTCCACGAACATCAGGGTTGCCAGCTGTTAATAAAATTTACAAAATGAATTTTTATGGAATATTTCATTTCTCAAAAGTTCACACAGAAAATATTTTGGAACAAGAAGATTGTTAAATATATACACAGTCCTTATTCTATCATATAACCTTTGAACAAAAGCAACACGATCACTAGAAGCGGAATGGGAAAGTGCAACATTTGACTTACGTTAAATACGAAAACAATACATTCGAAACAATACAAATATTCATTTCTTGTAAGCTATTCGCAGTTCTCCTCGACTTTTTGAGAACAGTAGTAGGCGTATTGGTTTTGTAGATATTCTACTTCCTTTCTTCAGCGTCATGGTTGCCAACTATTTCTGAATCATGTATCTTTATCTTTCCTAGTTTTTGTCGGAGTTTTTTGTAATAAATACCTTAAAAACGAAAAAAGGTAGAGGGCCCGAATATGACCCACCTAAACTTTGTTGATTTTTTTTACTAAGAAAAGCTATTTATTCGTGCGAATCGACTGAACCATCAAGTTTGCAGACTATTTGGACAAATGAAAAACATAAATCTGCTTCCTAGAAATAAATATGTAATAAATCGAAACGTTGCCAGTGGGCCATATTGGGAACATGGTGTTCCCAATATGGTCCGCTATAGAAAACAAGAGCGTATGGCAAAAGTGATGTGTAATCTTTCTGTATTACTCATATATGCTATATACTAAGATATATACATTACAAGCATATATAATTTATATGAGATTACAAAACCAAGAATATTGTATTAATACAAAATGCCAAAATTGGTGAAAAACAAGTGATAATACAAGGAGAAAAAATATGAATAAACAAGAAGGGCAACACAAAGGAAGGAGTTTGGAAAATCACATCTCACATGAGGGACAAAGAAATGGTCCATGGTGTTTAGCGGTGATTCCAATATACTCTTAATGAACGTTTTTGCTATATGACACCCAAAGATGCATGTCTGCAACCCTGTCTTCCTGGTAAAGTTAAGAAAACCAAGATTCACAAGACTTTGTACAACTCAGTGCTGGTTCCTCAGGACTATTAGAAGCAAGTTGTTGAAATTCTGGTCGGTTTAAACGTGATAACACTTGCTTTGTTTTGGTTTTAATCTTCTTATTCTTTGTATTGAAATTGATAGCTTCCTTATTACCTGATATTTCTTCGTTTTAATTACTAAACATTATGATGATGAGTGTTCATCACAAACATTTCAAATATCCAATTCTTTCATTTTAAACAGTTATCATATGGCTCATCTTGCTTGTGTGACACGGTGGGCCATATTGCCACTATTGACCTCTTTACTTTTTCGGGCGACTGCTAGTTGCATGCATTGTGTTACACACATTTTATGTTCACGTATGCTCACATAGCTACATTATCCATGCATTATACTGATTAGTTTTTCAACAATAGATACTGAAACGAAACATTACTTGCCTTGCTAAAATAACAGCAAAATATTTATTTTCTCAATATGCCACTTCAACTGAAGCTGCTGCCGCTCATGCCACTCGCAAACAACTGAGTCGCGCCAAAATGCTTTCACTTTACATGAGAATATAGTTTACAGTAATATCTAGTAACACCAACCTAAAGCAGCAGAGATCTGGGTGGTGGGCCATATTGGGGACCCGGGCCACAATCAGTACACTTTCCTTACATGTGCCATAAACTAGAGGAAAACAAAAATTGTGGGAGCAAAAATTGTATGAGAAATTTTGCTTTCGTAAACATAAGTATTATTTCTTCTCCTAATCTACTTACAGTATAATTGTAATTTTTCACACAGTACGACAAACGAAAATCAAACACAGTTTGTTTGAAATAATCTGGAAACTTACGTGTTGTTGTATCCATTAATATGTTTTGTTTCGGAAAAAGAGAAACGTAGTACAAAACTTTATGAAAATCAACGCACAGAGAACGTAGTAGACTATTCTTAATCACTCTCTTCTCATAATAAATGTCCATATATTTTTAAAAAAATTCAGACAAAAAATTCAGAGAAATTTATTTTCGCTTCTTTTAATGTGTGAAAAATTACTACTGTCATTATGTTTACGAAAGCAAAATTTCTCATATAATTTTTCTCCCAAATTGTTGTTTTCCCCTTCTTTATAGCTCATTTGAAAGGACGTAAAGATTAAATTAAAAATATTACTTATATTGCACATGTATTTCGTTCTTTAAGGCATTTATCACAAAAAAAATCCGACAAAAACTAGGAAAAGATAACGATACATGATTCAGAAATAGTTGGCAACCATGACGCTGAAGAAAGGAAGTAGAATATCTACAAAACCAATACGCCTAATACTGTTCTCAAAAAATCGAGGTGAACTGCGAATAGTTTATAAGAAATGAATATTGGAATTGTTTCAAATGTATTATTTTCGTATTTAACGTATGTAAGTCAAATGTTGCAACTTTCCCATTCCGCTTCTAGTGGTCGTGTTGCTTTTGTTCAAAGCTTATATGATAGAATAAGGACTGTAT
>JAGDQP010007677.1:0-14633 GCA_022664845.1 Lepisma saccharinum | reverse complement strand
GAATAATGTTGGCGAATTGCATCATAGACTTGTCCCCCTTCATGAATACCTTTAGCATCAGTGAAACTATTAAAAATTTTGCATCGAGCTCTTTTGCGTTCACTAATTATGGCGGGATAGACTGCTGGTTCGTGTATACCTAATTGAGTCAATTTGGAGCGCACTTGGACGCCCTGTATGTGTCTCATGTGACATAAATGGATTTGACTCTGTAATTGTTTTACCTTAGTTAACCATTTTGCATCAGTATGAGCTAATTGATTATAATATTGCAAGTTGACATATGCACTCCGTAATTGTTCTTTGTCATATTGAGCTCGCTCTTTTGAAAAGTAAATAGTTTCAAATTTGACACTTTTTTTAAATTGACACCACCATAGTTGCAGATTACTTCGTTTGAGATTATGTTTATTATGCTGCACCCATAAGGTCAGAATGAGTTGTTTGTAGGCATTAAGTTCACAGATCTGTATGTTCAAATTCCACGTGAAACTGGGAGAAAAATGAGTTTTTATAGTGGTGTTCACTGTAGATTTGAGCAAAGCATGATCGGAGAAGGGCATCCTTTGTATAGCTATTGTTTTTAGTTTATTGGAAAAAATGAGAGGAGTAATAGATGACATCCAGCCGCGACCATCCCGTGGAGTAAAAATAAGTCGCCCCGATGTCTCTGGGGAACAAAGCTTCCCAACTGTCGATTAAGTTGAACTCCTGGTAGAGTTTTTGTAATGCCAGACTAATATTGAGTCCGGCAGAACTATCCTTGCTCTGACGAGTAGTATTTCAATCACCCATAATAATCAGGGGATAGTTGTGATATTTGTGCAGTTCTAATGCGACCACAGTTTCTAAAAATTCTTCACGTTTACACTTATTGCTTGTTCCACTGGGTAAATACACACTGATTACTACGATTTGTTGTTGCAGCAGGAGGGAAATTAATCTGCCTGATTCGTACATAAAAAGAGTAGTAAACTGTAAGTCACCGCGGATGAATACGGAAATTCCAGTTTTAGTTTGTAAGTGATAATTGTGGATCGCTTCATAATTGGATATGTCCTACATAGGGAGAACGGTTTCCTGCACTGTAAATATATGAACATGCGATTGTTGCACAAACTGTTTAAGCAAGGATATTTTCGTGTCCGATTCTGCGTGGGCAACGTTAAATGTCGCCAGTTGGAGCGTAGTCATGCTATAAAGGATTAGGCACCAAAATACGTTAAAATAGTCATGATGAAAAGTCGTAGAAGCTCACTTGTACACTATAGGTCGGTGGTTACAATTAAGTAGTACGTACCTGGAGGTCCTGTCAATCACTTTGACAAACAGTGGATACCTGTGCCGATCCTGCCCCTGCTACCTGAGAACGGGTTCGCCGGGTATGACTGGAGCGGGAAGTTTTTGCTCGTTTAGCGCCTAGGTGGTCGTTGTGTTTGGTGACTTTTTTGTTTTTAGCTTTAGAGTTTGAGATGCTTTGTTTTTACACCTCATTGATTAATTGTTTATACGCTTAAGTTATCTTATATGAAAATGGTGGGTTTTTAAACTTAACTTAATTTTTCCAACCTCTTTGAAAACTTACATCCGTGTTTTAGGTTGGAAACACTTTGAGACCCCTTTCTCGAGCTTCTGCACGCCAGCCATGATTTTTACTTTGCTTAAATTTAACGGTACAGGGTTCTCTGGCATGTGCAGATACTCTCAAGATACTTTTGAATAATTTAATCTAATATTACCAACGAGTGGTCGGATGCGGGCTCACGAGACCCAATCAATTTCTATAGCTAGTCTTCATAGAAAACAAAATCGTAGATTAAATAGAGGTTTATTTACATATCAACAAGATTAAAATATTGGACATACACTTTCGCGTCCTGACCTTATCCCTGGGTCCGCTAACTTTTCTTTCTTTCAAATTTACACGCGTGGCCTTCCGAAAATATATACAAATAGTTGCCCGCCAGCTGTTTTCATCCTCTCTCTTACTCTTTGCTCTTTTGTGGGGCGCGGGATTTCTCCTTCCAAGAATTTGACATATACAGTGCTAATTGTTTTCGCTGTGACGTTGCTCTGAAATCCCGTTACGCTAAGCTAGTTTTACTCATGTTCTCGCCTCAGATACTTGGTGACAAAAGATAAATAAACAATGGTATCTTGATTCCCTCCACCGCCGATACAGTTTGAAACAAGACAAATAAGATTGGCAGTACATCGATTACTGATAACAAGTAAATAATCTTCCTTGCATCGAATTCCTATATTTGTAGAAATTAAATTCATATCACTTCCAACGATATACCATCCGATACCTTGGCCTGGTAACCGCCATTAATTATTTCTCCATGGGAATTTACCTCTCCCATCAATTTATTCGCAATTTGAAGCCCATACGAAGCTGTTCACTTTGTCTACGTAATTCACAACAGCTTCCTTAAACTTGGCACTGCATTTGTATGCTGCCTCCGGGAATCGAACCCGATTCCCTCTTTAGCAAGGAGATAAAATAACCTATTACTGCTTTCGCTTCTGCTTCTCGTTTCTGAATAATTTCTCATGTACTGCCAGGGTGGGAAACATAACCTCCATGATATTTTCGATATCCTGCGAGGTGAGAACATTGGATCTTGGACCCGCCTACCTATTAATGTAGAGGCGATATTCGTCCAACGTCTCTCAGTGTCATTCACACCGAAAAAAGCGATCAACCTTTGTAAGTCGAGCCGCTATCCAGCGTTACTGACGCGTGGAGACTGTTTTATTGAAATTAACAATTTGTGACAATAGCATTTGGCCATACTCTGATCTTTCATTAACTTCAGTTTTTGCTTCATAAAGTCAGAGCTTAATTTCTTTCGATTAAGAAATAAACTTTGGTGGCAACGCCTGGCACTCCCTCCGAAGGAGGCCGTGCACTTTGAAATTTCTCTACATAACTGTACTTTATCGCGGTGTGTCCCCGTGGACAGATTTCGAAGAGCTTATTGCCGAAACTCAATGTGGTGCTTCCATCATAGTTGTGATCATAGTTCAGTGTGTGTTCTCAAGGCGGGAGCCAAGGCCTTGCTCAGAAACCGTTACCCACGCTATCTCAAACAATACTTAACTGAACAACTCAAAAATCCGCGCCAAGGCCACACTTGTAGGTTCGCGCGAGATGCCGAACGTTAAAAATATGAATCTGCGTGACCCACAAACAGCTATACAAAGGAATCAACTTCTCTTTTACGGATTCCCACCAAAATACATATAAAAAGTATCAACTAAATTCAAATTAAAATGCAGCTAAGAAATTCAACTTAATCGTACACAAGATATCATATGCAATTACAATCTACACTACAGAGAAATTAATATATTCATTATCTCATCAAATTAATATTCAACAAATTAAAGGATTTTTTTTGGTATGCAAATAGATAGATATTTGAAATAGCATTTTCGACTTGCGTCAAGTTGCAGGGTGCCGAAGCAAATACCACTTGGGACAACACTTCACTACTATCACTGTCCGTATCGGAATTAGGCTGCTGTACGCAGTCAAGATCACTGATCGTATCCGCAGCAACAACTGGAACAGGAGACAACGTTACCTTGTCAGAACGTGTACACGGAGCTTGGGACAAAACGCTATTGCCTTACACACTGCCGTCACAAACTTCACCACTGCTAGTGGGTTGAGAACACGGTGAAACCAATTCCACACAAGAGTCTGTTACACTATTTGGTGCGGGTTCTACAGAGGTGAGAGAATCAGCTTATTGAAGAACTTGCCCCAGGCCACGATCCCGAGCTTCACTGACCTCGACACTATCACCTGCTTCTAACACAGTACAAGAAGTTTCTTCCTCAGCTGTTGTAGGAACAGGGTTGCCAGTAGTAATGGGATTATCAATATTCAGGTGCTGCTCAGCAGCATTTAAAGTCGGAAATTCAGTGTCCTGAAATAAGGGAATGACAGGAGTGGGTAGAGATGTCTTATCAGAAGCTCGAGATGTAGGAACAGATGTAGGAGCCCTTTTGCTGTCACGCTTCAAGTCACCTTGCACTCGAAGTTGAATTTTGAAGTTGGATATAGAAAAGTACGTGGGTAGTTTTCTCGAAAGTTTTGAAAAGGTTACTAAGCACTTCCCAGAATAAGCAGGAAAGGCATAAATACTATGTTTGGGGAAATATATACGCTGAATATTCACAACGTTACCAAAGTAACTAAAGTATTGCCTGATGTACGAGTCTTCAACCTCAAGGAGGACGACCCAAATGGAAGCAGTTATGTAATCAGGTAGGATTCTGTATCTTGATAAAGGTCTTTTTTAAATAAAGATCCGCCTCAAGACTTAACACTTCATGCGTCAATAGACCTAAGTCACGGGCAATGGCATCATGTAATAGGTAAATGAAATCTTCCTCTTATATCATGTAAGTCCAATTGAATGGTGTTAATTCTTTGAATTGTTGTAACAGGTTGAGCCATAATATTCACTTAATATCTTAATAATCAAAAGTAGGTTTTTCACTGAACACACGTGGAGCACAGACTCTGTTTGACGCCAACCACAGGAGCTCGACTCAAACACGTCCTCACAGCAGCTCGCCATGCGAGCTTATGATGACCACTAAGCTACGACGGCTCGGTTTATATATCCTTGTGTAATATGCACTGTAAAAATGCCTCAGTCCCTATTTTTTTATGTGTGTGACAAATCGTTTCAAAGACGGTATAGTTTAAAACGACATTTTACTTATGCTCAGTAATTCCGCCAGACCCCTACCCCTGTGACTGTGCCACACTCATATTCCTCGAGATCAGCCCCCAACTTTAACATTTTTGTGGTCAAAAATAAATAGAAACCTTGCAAAACTCTACTTACACCCTCCGAATTTTGACTTTACACCCCCAAATTGAAAATCCTGGCAGAATCCCTGCTTATGCTCTTCCCAGGTGTGAATGTAATGAATTACCTACGAACTGCAAATGTTAAAAATGTGCCATATGCTCTGAAGTGTGCAGTGAGCTCGACGTATTTAAGAATCACCTATTAGAAGTCCACAATATACCGCTTAAAACTGAAACACATGAAATCAAGAATCAATCTAATTTTTACATATGGAGAAGAACTTTTCAAGATAGAGAAAATGTGTTTTGTAAAAGCACTAGCTGGTAAGTTGCTGGCATTTATTAATATAAGCAGGCCAATATGTGAATTTATGTGTACAATATATTATTCCTTGTGTACTGCTAAATCTGAAGACTACAAAGTGTTGATGAGTCGAGAAAAGATTTCGACCTTTGCTGTCTTTAAAGTAAGAAATTATTTGTACCTTTCTAGATATTTAATTTGTAAATTTATTTGCACATTTCTTTTTTGCATATTGTCCGTGTATTAAGAGTATACATTACCTTTAGCGTAACTCACGAAACGAATCTAAAACTTTTCATGGGTGTGGCGTTACAGAGTGAGTATTCTACTAAAGTAAAATGTAGATAGAAATCATAGGGAAGTTACATCACAGTATAATTTGCCCTCAGAGGACAAGCTTAAAAACACACAAAAGACAGTATTTACGAAAGAGGAAATTTTATAAATCGGAAGGCAGAAAAGGTAACAGGTTCAACCATTTAAATGGAACTCCAGGGGAGAAAAAATGTTTATTTCCAGTCAAAATAATGACTGGGACCCATTCAGAAACAGCTGTCAACTATACTATCCCCCTGTAAGGAGAAAGACGAAAAATATAACCATATGGCCTGAAGGCACCAACACACTACTCTCGCCATCTGTTTCCGCAGTTAAGACTGAAAATTGAATGGTACTATTTGCTCTCAAGGGTTCACGGTACAGAGTAAATAAATAATTACTTGAATGGCTGAGTTTCTGAAGTATTCTATGAAATTAAACATGCTTATCTTCTTGTATTCATAATTTAGTTGCACATATTGATGCTTTAGAACACGAAAGTATAAATGTATTGCGATACAAGCATTTAAATAAGAGAAAAAAATAATGTTAAGATCAATTGAAAAAAAAAATATGTGCACCGGCAACACTCTCTGTAAAAGCGAGTGGCACATATTTTTTTTTCAATTGACCTTAACATTATTTTTTTCTCTTATTTAAATGTTTACACATTTAACACACGCATTATTTATTGGTGTCAACAGCTACATGTCTACGAGTAAAAAAAAGACGTTACAAATATATAATGATTCTAATTACACAATACGAATGTGTGAAATTGTCAGGTTGGGTCATAAGAGTTTGCGCTTAGTAATTGCTTCCGATGGAGGAAATGTTTGACCATATTTTTGAACGCACTTTAGGTGGTAGAATTTATAATACTGATTCGCAGAGAGTTCCATGTTCTTGTTGCTGAAACAGAAAATGAACCAGCTGTTTTGCAGAGTCTGAAACGGGGGACATTAAGGGCGTTACTATTACGTGTTGTGTAGTGATGAACAGTTCTACGAGGGTTAAGTTTATTTGCTAGGTAGAGGGGAGATTTATTTTTTAAAAGTTTAAATATTAAACAACAATAGTGCAAGTTACGTCTCCTTGACATAGTAACCATATTTTCATTATTCAATTTTGGTTCCGATCTATGAAATCCAAGGCTAAATCTTACGCAGGCATTTTGTATTTTTTTGTATAGATATTGCCTTACTCAAGGTTAAGCCCGGTCCGTAGACTACATCACAGTAATCGAAAAGAGATAGGATAAGGTTACGGACAAGATAGAATTTAGTCTCTTTCGTGAAGTATTCGCGTAGTTTATGAAGTTACTATTTCATTGTTATATACTCAGCTACCTTTATTTTCAGAAGCAATTACTAAAACCTGTATCGCTAATAATTCGAATCTCATTAATTTTACAAGGAAGAGAAATGCTAATGACTAATTAAGCTATGAATTTACAAGAATCACTGGGTAAGAACTAATACACTACACATTTTAACATATCTTTTCTTAAATTCTCGATGTTTTGCGTCATCATAAACTATACAGTAAGTAATATGTACAAGAAATAAGGATAAATCACTGTCTTTTTAAGGTGTTTTGAATGCTTTTTGTACACTTATTGTATATATTTCTTAGTAATATTTGTTGGATATTGCGTTCACATGCACACCGCGTCACTCATTTCCGCATCGAACTTCTTCAGTAGAGAGAGAAAAAAGTACCTATTGACATCGAGAACTTTCAATTATATAGGTTAAATTATTAAATGCAGAAACACCCATGCCTCAGGTGGGATTCGAACTAGCAACCTCATGTCTGGTGGTCCATACGATTATCGAGGTCGTTATAGCTCAGTTCGAGAACACAGCTATAATTTATAGGTAAATTATTTTGTAGTTACACGAAATTGTATGTGAAAATATCTAAAGTGTAAAATGCGAATTACAAGATTCAACTTCGATTCATAGGTTTTGCGTTTACTCATTAAGTTAAGCACTATAATTAAAATGTAACCAAGTGATTCTCAGAGTTCTCTCATATTTTTCCAGCAGGGGTGTAACTACTATGTCGCAAAACCCAACCCTTCCAAGGGACCCTAGCCTCTTAATGGACCGAATCGACTTCCGGCCTTAGGTATTATCTTGCAGGTGGGGTGGGGGATTAAAGTTTAGTTACGTCCCTGGGTTGGAGAAGCGGTTCTGAATTTTCACATCGCCAGACAGTAGTCCCAAATGCCGAAAACGTGGACAAAATTCGAAAACATCATTTATTTATTTTTAATCCATGGTGATCTTGAGGTCGCTGATTTCAAATTTGATGATTTTTTAAAAACAAATTGGCGGACCCATAATGGCGGACTTGATATTGAAAAATAGTGTAATGTCAACAAAAAATAGTATACAATGGTTTTTCAGTACGCAGGTTCGAATTTGATTCGCCGAACAAAAATTGAGATTAAACAAAAAAGGAACAAGAATAGGCAGTTCTTTTTTTAATAAGGAATAAATCTAGAAGGGATATTTGGGTACGTTCTCGCCATTTGGGACCACTGTGCGCCAAGAGCTAAGAATGGTATTGTCAATAATGACGAACTAGAGAGATTCAATTCCCGGCGGAGCCGGAGACAGAAGATGTTCATAGTCTATGTTAAACTGCAAGTCCCGCCCTTATGAAATCATCTCCGATGTGATACTCACAAACTATGTCCTGTTTGAGAACCTTCCAATAGCCTATACCATACATATCCCTGAGGTACTTAAAGGCCATAATTCAAATTCAAAATCAAGTAAAGTCCTTCCAACAACGTTCCACTATGTCAGCTTGATGTTTACAAGATTCATTACAACGGCATCATCTGTCTATAGTTCTTGTTTCTTGAAAATCGAATATGATCTTTTCTGTCACCAGACAATGTAACATCCTTGTTCTGTCCACTGTCTAATCATTGTCGAAAAAGCATTGCAATCTGTGAAGCTGTTTCGGCGTGGTGCTCACGCACACATACTAGCATTTAATTTTATATATGTAGGATGGCCAGAAAGTCCCTTTACACGTGCAATTATTTCATTGTAACTTGAATAACACTTTAATAACACTTACAGTTATTTGTCCAAAGTGTTTGTCTGAGCACAACCATTATCGCTGCACACCTTGATACGCCTCCATGTCATTCTACTCATCCGCTTTAGCAGCTGCGGTGCCACATGCTGGAAGATCATTGTCCACGTACCGCTTCTTCCTGATGCATGATTTGATGATACGGCATTGTCTGGGTCGTAAGGTCCGGACTTCCAGGCGGCCAAGGATAAGGGACTGGTGAATTTGGGGACCCAAGTCGCTTCCAACAGCCAGGGTACACTTCATTCAGGCATTCACGAACAGCAAGTGCGAAGTGGGCGGGAGCTCCATCGTGTTGGTAAACAACAGCGTCGTTGATACCCAAATCCTGCAGCTGTGGAAGAAGCCAGTCATTCAACATCTCAACATAAGTAATCTGGGTCACGGAACCCAAAGATGTATTCTTCAGTCATCCACGCCCAAAGCATGACGTGCGGATTGTTCTAAATTTCTTGGTAAAAATGTGGGGTTTCCTTTCCCATATGAAGATGTTCCTATCCCGCGAACTCCGATAAATTGCACATTCATCACAGTAAAGAATGCACTTTCGAGCAGGAATGGTGGGGAAGGCCTCCA
Source organism: Lepisma saccharinum (assembly GCA_022664845.1). Classification (NCBI taxonomy): domain Eukaryota; kingdom Metazoa; phylum Arthropoda; class Insecta; order Zygentoma; family Lepismatidae; genus Lepisma; species Lepisma saccharinum. The sequence goes on along the minus strand of JAGDQP010007677.1, from coordinate 5,481 downwards.
ACAAGATCCTGCATGCTTTTTGCCGGCGGTTTAAGTCATCGTCCGTTAGTTCATGGTTCCAGGCTCAAGTCCATTTTCATGTGGAGTTGCATTGTGCCCCTTTTGGTTCCAAGTTCTACAGCACGCTTTCTGGTCGACTTGCAGGATGGCATCCAAAACACTTCCCAGGCGAAAAGCTTTCTTCTCCCACGTGATCAAAGGTTGACGACTTGGTGGCTCCTTACCGAACCGTTCACGAAGCCTATCCATCACCTGTGTCATATTTTGGTTGTTGTGCTTCCGTTCATGGACCCACACACTTGTTACTAAGCGCTCCTCCAAACTGAAGTCGCTGGTATCTCCCATTGCACTTCACCAAATACAGAAAGGCGAGACAATGAGCTGGTCAACGCAAAGACTTTATTCTCCTCCCTGGGCAGTCACGTGGCAGTTATGCGGCAATCACGTTGCGATTCACGTGAGAAGCACTGTTGCCATATCAATGATCGGGATGGGAGGTTCAAATCTTAAATATCTTACCATCTTACACTGTTACACGCATTTAGTTCAGGTGTAAAGTGACTTTTTGGCCACATTGTATATTGGCATTCGGTTCTAATCGCATGAAAGAAGAAAATGGAGGAGCCAAATTGTTTTATACACACATGTTAATACTGCCGATTACATGAGTTAACAAATACTGTAGACAACTTGGCTGATATGGGAAGTTCCAAGATGGCTAATACTTGTATAAATATCTCTTTACTTTATGAATGTCGTCATTATTCATGTTTATTCTTATTAAGCTTCAGTAGCAGCCTTATATCAATGAATTTAAGGCGTCCGTCAGTCAGTCTCTTGACAACTTTCAACTCAGGATCTACTAGGGCTACGAAGGTGGTTGAGGTGTGGTTCGAAAAGTCTCGGCAAGATGAGTTCTATGCTGCATAGATCATCTCGATAGGTTCGTCGACAACTTGTAACTCAGCAACTATTAGAGCTACGAGGGTGGTTGAGGTGTAGTTCGAAAGGTTTAAGCGAAACATTTACAACGACATAGATGATTCAAAGTGGAAGCTCGAAGACTAGCGGTAGCATATGTGCACTATCGACTAAGCCTCGCCTCACTTGTTGAACATTTATAACCTTGTTTTGTATGTTTCACAGCGAAGTATATAATCTTTTGGCGGAGTATACAAGCATGTTATACAAAATTAATAAAAATTCGCTCCCATGGAGACTATTCATGTTGTCCCTGATAAATTCTGAGGCATAAACTCTCTTTTCCAACGATACGTAGTTTTCGAGTAATTAAGAGAAAGTATAGTTAATGTGACTGTCCTGTGAAATGTATAGGTTTAACATTTGATAGACCAGAGGCGAAGATTCCGGTAGTGTGACAGTAGATGAAGCTATAGACTACTGTCCTACAAAATCTCAGATTTGGGTCTCAGTTAATTTATAATTACATATGAAGGAATTAGTAGACTGAAAAGACTGTTTTCTTACCATCCGATATTGAACTAAGGTCTGAAAATTGGTAGGCAGGAAGCCTACAGTCTCCCTGTTACGTAGTCGGAGAAGTCTCACTGATAGACCATTAGTTGTTATACGCTTTATCTTCTTGTCAATCAACAACATTTTCCCTTTAATTAACTGACACCAAAACATCCAGATGTTATAAATTCAGATCGTAAACAAACTTTGTCTATCAATAGAGGATCTAAGGAAAATCCTGCATTTTTTCTAGAACCTGCCCTTCAGTAGGAAATGTGTAAATGATAATTAATGAGAGATATCTGACGTGCGGAGACTAGTAGAAGCATTACTATAAACGTTCCTTCCAGCAGCTCTGGTGGTACAAAAGTAAGAGCGTTAGCTTGCGGTAGGGAAGGTCCGGGGTTTGAGCCCTGATCGCGACGTATTTTTCCTTTTTTTTACTTTTTTGTTGCATGTGTGCAAATGTTATATATTACAATAATCTTTTGACGTGTAAGTGAATATTATTATTTTATAGCTTTTTGTTTTTTCATTTGTATTTTTCTTTTTATACCATTTATTTAAAATTACTAATTTAACTAGAACAAACGTGTTCACATAAATAACAGAAACAATATGAAAATAATAAATAAACGGTTACATTTCAATTACCGAATCAATAATAATAATTCCCCGTGTATAATACAACCGTTTATTTATTCTTATTTTCATAATGTTTCTGTTCTTCCTGTGAACACACAATAATTATTGTTCCACATAATTTCGCAGATTTTAAATAAAAATGAAAATATAAAAAGCTATAAAGAAATATAATTTATTTTACCTGTCGAAAGCATATTGTAGAATATAACAATTGCACAGGTGCTACGGAAATAAATAAAAAGAAATCCACGTCGCGACTAGACTCGAACCCTGGACGTCTCGCACTGTAAGCTAACGCTCAGATGGCGATAAAAATATTAAAAACGGCGCTAGTCGTCATCATAAGACAGGTCACTTGAGTTCTTATGTATCACCGTTCACTGTAAATACAACGGCGGAACCACGGATTGCAAGTTCCTGGCGCCGTGCAGTAGTAGTGCTTACGAAATAAAGAAACTGCGTTTGAATCCGGCGGGTTAAGATTTTTTCTTTCAAAATATATTTTTATATGTTCATATTAATTATTAATAATTGCTTGAGAGGGTACTGAAAGCTAGAATGTATATAAATAAATCAGGGCTGGATGCACACCGAGAGAAGCGAGGCGAGGATGGGGACACGGTGCGTCGGAAGTAAGCTGGGCGGTGTCAGTCGACGGGGGCGCAGCCCCCGGTTAGCTGTGGGCATACGTGAAAGTGCTGTTAACATTCTATTCCACATGTAAATTTTCTATTTGGTAGAAGCGCCTTTACAAATAAAATTAATTTTATCTTATCTCCAATCCCTGTACTCAACTGATGACGACTTCTGCCATTTTTACTACCTTAATCTTCGTGTCTAACACTCTATCTCTTGCTCCATCAGTGCTACTTGAACGAATATTTACACTAATGCTTCTACTTTCTGTAGGTCAAATTTCGCTCATTAACTATCATTTTCACCTTTCCTACTGAACGGCAGGTTCTAGAAAATATATTGTAGGATTTTTGTTAGATACCTTCCTAATCGATACACTTAGTTTGGTTACGATCTGAATTTTTCCCATCTGGGTGTGAGTGAGTATCCTAAGAACATTTTTCAGAAAGTAATCTTGTTAGAATTAGCCAAGGAATAACATGGTATTCTCAGTGGGTGCGAATTTCCACTCAACTTGTACTGAGATTGGGGGTATGGATATTTGAGATAATTTCACAAGAAAAGTTCAGTAGAAGTATAATTTTCATAAATTTCATATTTGAATGGTAAGGGTGAAAACAAGGAATGTCACAAAAATGATTTTCCGAGGAAAACCTATTTTAATGTTGAAAACCTCGTAAGATACAATGGTTCGCCAATCTTTTTGCCCCTTTTGCCATGGACAGTTCTACGTTTCAGCACGAAAGGAATATTCCGTTTAATAGTAGGACGTTTCACCAAGAGGAAAAGCACAGATCCCGAGAAAACCCGAAAATAAACATTACTTGTTTGCTCCCCTTACTCTTCATTTGTATTTTCTGAAGGAAATTCAGTTTCATTTTGAGGACAAAAGTAAAAAATTCAATGTCAGGCAAACTAAAAGGAATGTATTATGATATAGCATCCCACTTTCCTTTAAGTTAAGATCCCTGTACTCTAAACATTATGAATACGATTCTAAATTCGAAAACATTTCGTACATTGATGATGGCATTCTGAAATCCAAGATAGCTGCAACCACAAAACGCCTATTTTGTTATTTCATGGTTCCATATGGCGCTGAATTCGATTCAGGAATAGAAAAAAAGTCGATTTTAAAACTCTAGAATAGTGCCATATCGAAAGCGAAGACGGCGCCAACCCTAAAAGCATTTATTTAAAAAATATTCACAGACATTATTGACTACAATTAAATCTCGATTGCTAGGCGTTGATACATTTCTGAAGTTTAGGTTGATTGAATACAAGTTATTGAAAACGAAAAAGTAGCCATCACTATCTCAACTTCATTGTATCATCCTACTCTTGATTTATTCTTAAATTCTAAAACCTCATATTTTACACCAATGCATTACTCACCAGCAAAACTCTACAATATTGTCGAAATCTTTCTTTTAAAATTAGATTTCTTTAGAAACTAAAGTGCATATCACGAATCTAAAATAGTTTTTGGTAAAAGAAATATTGCACATCGTGAAAGTAAATATTTATATTTCTCACAAAAAAAACTATACATTGAAGTGCCAAATGAATTGACACGCCCACCCAGGTCCTCCTGTTGCCTTGATGACTGTACGGTTCGCCTCGCCCGTTCGCCTGGGTTTTGTCAGGTGTTCAAACTATATCTACTGAATGGCAAGTAACAAAGGGAGTAGTGAATCTTAAGCGCGGATAGACTATTGGACTCCACATATTCTCAGAATGCTGTAATGTCACACAGGCTGCTCCAACGAAAGTAGGTACACTCATCAGCAAACCAGTGGCCCGTGGCATCCTGTTTCAAAAACCGAGCTTATCCAAACTCAATGTGGTCAAACCTACCCTGGAGACAAGCCGGCATTACGCCACAGGAGAGGGCACAAAAGAAAAGAATATCCACTATCGGACCTGAAGGGAGGGAGGGTACCTACCCATCAGCACCCTGCTTCAGCCATATCGAAGACAGAACATACACTAGTCTAGTACGCAAAGCATGCATGTAAGAAGCCCGAAAGAAGTGCCCAAACGCAGAAAGTTGGCAAAAACCGAAATCTAAAACACGATGAAAAGCATCCTCAAAAAAAGGGACGCAGGCGAGAACATCCCGCAGCAAAACAGAACACAAAAGCTATTTTAGTGACCTAACGCAACTACGATAAAAAGATAGTACAAGGCTCAACACAGACGCGCACTAGTTAATATTTAACACGAAAATTTGGATTACAGAACTAATTTGACTACTCTTTAAAAATTCTAAAGCATTGGATCAAATATCAAACTTTAACTTCATCTGCAATTACTTTCTCACATATAAATAAATTAACACTTCACGGACTGAAATGTTGAAAGGTAAAGAATCTTTCCAGTAATACTATAGTGATGGTAATCTGCCGACATCATAATGAAACCCCTAACACATGAAATATCTGGTAAAAATTTAATTTATTTTTACTTAAAATGACAATCGCAAGGCAAAACACTGATTACAGAATTTTCAAGAAAAAAAATGTTTCCTAAGAGAATCTCTTGAACATAAAAATGAGAATTCAAGATGCTGCCAATTTCACATAACAAAAGAGTAAATTAATTATATGCAGAAAAGCTCTGTTCAAGAACAGAGAATCTATTTCACATACTTACTTTTAAAAAGAAATAAGTTACTTTTATATTCCAAAATGTGGTAGACATTCTATACTTCAGCCCAGT
>JAGDQP010007676.1:55847-66210 GCA_022664845.1 Lepisma saccharinum | reverse complement strand
GAGAGAGAGAGAGAGAGAGAGAGAGAGAAAATGTAAAGTTATATAAGAAGAGTGATGACCTAAGACCAAATAATGTGGCAAGGAGTTAATGATTTTTTAGTTTGATTTAATGGCAGAACAACTATAAAATGATTGTAGCTCGATTGACTAAAACCTTTTGAATTTAATGCAAACAATTAACATAAGTTGGTTTTATATTAATACATACTTGGGCATTCACTGAAATCTACACTGTAAAAAAATTAAAAATAAAACGTTTACAAGCTTTACACTGTTATACCTTTATTTTATATTTTTACACATGTTTTTTTTTTTAAATTCTTTTTAATAGTGCTCAGCAAATGTAAGTGATATGTGCAAGAAGTGTATTGATTTTGTCGTATTATTTTCTGAAAGTGAGTTTGTAAGCGCTTCGTACACGTGCACCAACTGCGCTGCCTTTTTCCAACTAGTCTCAACAAGGGAAAATGTTTAAACTAGATGAATAGGTATATTTTGTGTACAACCTTGTGGCGTGAGCGATAATTTTATTATAAAGAGTTGGATATTATTCGTTATAATTAAGCATAAGATTCCTACTTCAACTTTGCAACTTATTTAGAGAAATAACACATTTTGTTTTAATATATTAGAGAGAAATTCAGTTAGAAGTATAAACTTTTACGTTTCTGCTACAGTCTGTGAAATAAAGTTGTAAACTCTTGCGTTAACTATTTTTGAACGCTTGACTTTAAATATTTTCATCTATTTCCGATACTGTGTTATTTCCTCTTTCGTTATCAAAACTCCATTCTATGACATATACAATCAGAAGTTTCTTTGATAAATAATCGATGTGCTGATGGTGTTCTACGTTTTTGGAAATATATTCAGATTTTGTTTCAAATAGACAGCTCGCAAATCTTGGCAGTTTTCAGTCTTAATTTTTAATTTTGTTTCATATATAAAGTTCAGTACGGAACGTTTTTTTAATATTGTATGTAATCCTTCATTTATCTTCAGTACAGTTCAATGCAAGAACGTGATAACATATTTGTCAATAGTATATTATGACATGCACTTCATGCTTTAATCAATTTATATTAAGCAAATTATTCGACTAATTTCTGTTATGTCTCTTTTTTTTGTTTCAGCCTACAATATTTGGGACTGTAGCATCAGACCAGACTCCTAAAGATGGTTCGAGTCGAAGGGTAAGTGTTAACATTTCGTAATTCTTCCCACTGTTTTTAAATCGAGGACGTTATTGCAGATATTTATTTTCGAAATTTTCATATTGTGGACTTTTTTATTAAAAAAAAATAAAATAAAATTAATACTAAGATATCTACGCCACTGGTTTCGGAAACAAATTTTCTTTTCTACTTGCAAGGTTCAATGTTTGTAGTAAACGTCCTGCTCTACGTTGTTTGAATATCAAAATATGTTAAAATATTTCCTCATAACTTATACGCCACTGGTTCCACTAATGAATTCGGTTAGATTACGTACATGATTATTGTTGCTGTCAGAAAGTTCATTGTTTTTATCTCGTTGAAATATACCCTAACATGGTATGGAAGTTTGTGCACAATTAGAAATAGCTTCTTCTAGAGTCCCAAGACGTATTCCTAATAACTTAAATTTCATTGGTTCATGTGGCAGTACGTCATCACGCGTCATATTGAATGCACTCACATTAAATCTCTCGGAACTACTAATGTTTTCCGGCTTTTGTACGTAGATTTATTACTCTTTTCGTTTTCAAATGTAAGTAGATTCTAAATTAAGAAATCGATTATTTCGGTCACCATGTTGAATCAACATGGCGACTCTTTAAAAGTGTGTTCAACAGTCGCGCACATCTTTCCTTCCAGTTCCTTTTGCATGTAATAAAATGTTCTATAAAAGTTAATGCGTTTTGTTGATTAAAATTATCGTAATATATTTTTTCTGTAATTTGTAATTAACACTCGAAGAAAACAAGGTAAATAACGATTTTATAGACAAAACCAAAGCGCCCGCGTATAATATCAAATGTTCCTTTAGTAACTAATCCAAAACGGTAGAGTCAACGTCATAGTTTTCTCACTAAGATCTGGTAGAGACAGATGGACAAACAGTTTCCTTGTATATATACGGCTGTGCTAAAAAAACATACGAAATATTTTTTAAAAACACTTTTTCAACCTGTCTTCTTACGCCTTAAATTTAATTAACATCAACTTATAAATGTAGACACAATCTTGAGTCACGGAAAAAATGGAGAAAGAGAAACAGACAAAGAATTGTATATCATCAGATCATCTTTATATAGTATTTCTGAGAACAGTCCACCCAATTATCAAATTGCAGTTAAGGTTAGTGTAAAACAGTGCTCTCTAACGTCAGATGGCAGGCAGCACTACCTTCGTATGGCTCTAATGTATCTTTTTTTATCATTTCATGAAACTGCAGTGCTGCTCCTACAAATTCAAACCTAAAGAGTTCAAACTTTCAGAAAAGAACGTTCACATCCATTCAAAGAGTTCAGTCCGTGCTGATTTTTTTATTTTCTTCATTGTTGAAATTTCTTGATTGTTGTTATGAATATCCAAACCTATAAAAGCTCTTTCAACAATGAACAAGAAGAAAAAAAAAATAGCACGGATCGAACTCTTTAAATGGCTGTGAACGTTCTTTTCTGAAAGTTTGAATTCTCTAGTTTTGAATTTGTAAGAGCAGTATTACAGTTTCGTGCAACGATGAAAATACATTAGAGAGACATACAAAGGTAGTTAGAGAGCATTGGTTTACACTAACCTTAATGTGACCTACTCCGTAATAACATGATAAAGAAGCACTCCTCTTTGCATGGATCACTTACAGGCATATGAAGGAGAGCCAATATTGACTTTTGCGGTTATAAGCATTGAATATCTGTTATGCTATTAGGGTAAAACGGAGTAATTATCACCATTCTTTTTTTTGGGGAGGGGGGGGGGGGAATCGGCATAAAATTCCAGATAAATAGTTAATTGCGTGGGCGTGAATGCCATGCATGTTAATCACATGTAAGCATGCATCATACAACACCTCAGAGTAAAAAGTATTTTTGTCTTTGTATACTAACATGAAAAATAGTACAAATATAACAAGTGTTTCTGAGATTTTTATTACCTCGGCTCTGGGGGGGGGGGGTATTAAGCACACTTGAAGCGTGAATACCTTAACAAGCACAACATCATTAGGATATAAAGTCAATTGCTTTATAATGGTACACCAGTACACAATTTGGTATTTAGGATGTTGTTTAACACAATAGAACGAAATAAAATACAGACATGCATAAGAATATAAAACTTCACATTAAAGGCCTTAAAGTGTCAGTTCAGGAGGGTGCAGGATGTTGCAGTTCGAACTTTGTTCTAACAGAATTTCGTTATAATGACGGTCCTTGTAGAGGAATTTTATCTGTACAAAACTTTGTCTACATTTTTTACTTTAAAAGTTTATTAGCAACTAGGTTTTATATTCAGTATGTTGTTGGACGAAATTTAAAAGCTTACAGACGCTCATCTCTTAGCTTTAGTCTACTTATAATTATGACTATTAAATTAACGTTATGTATTTATAAACAAGGTGCAAATTGGTTGCCTTAGTATGTTATCAAAATTGGGAAGATTGCTGTAATAATTTTCTTCCGAACACCTGTAATGTATATTTGGCAGTAAACTTTTTTTTTTTTTTGGTCTTGTACAATGTCATTGTATATCTTTGGGATGTACTATGTAATTCTCTGTAAATCCTCGGAAAATATTCTGTAAATGATTAAATATATACATTAACTTTTCTTGTTTAACTATACATTCTCTTTCTTTTTGCACATCTCTGCGTAATATTTTTTAACGGCCTAAATCTGTATTTCGTGTAGCCGACAAGAAAAATAAATGAAAAAAAAAAATGACGAAAGGAAATTGGCCTTAAGGAAGATGATAAAAATATATATATTTTATTTAACAAATGAAGATAGAAATTTAATTTAAAACAGAAGTACCAACTTCCTTTGTATTCCATGTTGTTTTGTTTGTCCTAAGGTACATTGCGTTTCCTGTGGTCAACCACAATGTTGATACAAAGAAAAGAATAATAATAAAAATTAAGGGAAAAAAATAACCAGAAATAGCGTGTGGAAACAGGACGCAAAACAAACTCGAGAAACACCAAACCTTGCAATTATTCTGGAATCTCCATCTCTACCCCCCCCCCCCCTAAAGGTTCAGGTTTGTTACTAGCAACAACATGCAGTAGACAGTTAGTTACCTTTTTTCTGTATGTTTCGTTGTACAGTATTAATTATGGTTTTGAATATGTGATTGTTATTGGTTCCCTGTAAAACCCTTCTCAGTTGGTTTTACAGTTTCCTCCGTTACAAATCTATGTTGTAGCACCATTATGCCTTCCGTTTATTATTGTTTATGGTGTGTTCACACAATTAGTCTTCTAAACACATGCACAAAGAGTGGAGAGAGGGAGTAAAGGCTGTTTTTCCACTATAAACTTTTAATTAATTAAGATAGAAAGAGATCAAAATAAATAAAGTAAGTAAAAAGAAAGAAGACAAGTAACGAAAAAAGTAGAGGACGAAGCAAGAAGTGAAGAAAAAAAATAATTAATTAAATAGATAATTTACTTCAGTATGTACAAATAAATATTACCTCAAGCCAGGACTTCATCCTATATCACTCATCAACGATATTTGTACTCCGTGTCTGCAACAGTCTGTACCCAATTTAAAGTTGTCCGTACTTACACCAGCCCGACTGACAATCGGATTGATTGGAAAACAAAGGATCTGTCGGCGGGACGACGCTTTTTCACCACTAAAAAATCTAGCAAGAACAGATTCATAGGTCGAAAATGAGATAAACCTTGCACAAACACAGTTCCCTTTCCTTCGATTTCCCATCAGTCCGACTGTCAGTGAAACTCATAATGGTATAGGTTAAAGGTATAGTTTTCACCAAAGTATCGGTAGGCTCTTCCAACTGAGAAAGAGAAGACAGAGTAAATTTCAGCATTCCCTTTGAGGCCAGGAAAAGTAAGTCTTACAAGGGGAAGCCATTTGATTCTCCTCGAGTAAATTCTACAGTTCTGTAGACCAGACTGTATCGACTGAGAATTCAAACACACATTAGAAAACAAATTATAGACAGACCTTAAGGGGAACGACTCGGCAAAATAATAAATTCTATTTGGTGTACAAAGTTTTGGATTGAGCTGTTTGATATCTCTTCTTGAATATGCTGTAGAACCGTTGCGATGTGACTGTACCGGTCTTGTGTAAGAGCTTATTGTTACAGATAGAGAGACCTTGGAGTGACGGAGAGGTTAGTGCGGCTTTCTATACGCGTGGTCACGGATTCAATTCCCGGTGGGGTTTCTTGAATAGAGTGGTTCGGATCCTACAGTACAAAAAAGTGTAGGTCACGTCCTTAAAAGCTCAACAGCTGGTTTAGGGCCTTAATAAAAAATAATTCAATATACAGACAAGCAAAAATGGTACCGCTAAATTAAACCTCTAGAAAGTTTGTTTTTGGACCCTGCCCTCTGTAAACTAGTGGCAGTAGTGTAGTGGACAACGGATCCTCTGAAGACAGTTGGGGCAAGTTCAATTCACCAGCTAATCTAGATAATATTTCCCCAGGGGTGTTTCTGAAGGCGATTTCTGGGATGACGCCCTACTCTCATTATACCCCTACTGACCTACTTTTGCTATGTTTGTGCCATTTTTTTTTCTACAACGTGACCAAGAGAGCTTCTTGAACCGTAACCCACACAGTACATAAATACAACACATACATTACTAGATGTGCGAATGTGTGCGTGTGTGTAATGAGAGAGTCGCGTAGGCTAGAATAAAGAACCATAACGGATGTATTTCGAGTAAGTACACGATTCAAGCCTGCAACTGTCAGTTTGTAATGAAAAGCAATGATATTGAATGTCACAACGGGAGGTTATTAAAAAGATATTAAAAAGGACTTAATTGTACCAGAGGGAATATAACAGCGTTTTCATGTCTGTATAGAACGGTTATTGGGGTTATTTCAAAATTTATTGCTCCCTCTTCGTAAATTGAAATTAAAAACGAAGAGAAACAAGTGGGTTTGGGAGGAAGCAAGATTACCTTAAAACCAAAATTTCTCCTTCTCTTTACCTCGCTCACGTCATTCAGGGAAACCTCATTCTAGTCATAACCTGCATCTATTGCCCTGTTCAGGAGCATTACCCATCATGGAAACGCTGAAATCTCTCTCTCTCTCTCTCTGTCTCTCTCGTGAGTTTTATCCGGTATGTGGATGTCTGTCCCTATTCTGTGGTTTTATTTCGCCCTGATAAATCTACTGTTTATATAGCCTGCACTGTGATAAATGGTTTGGGTGATTAATCTTCGTTCTCTGTGCATCCCACCTAAATTAACGACGCCGAGGGCGATTAATTTACCGTTCAGAGACGAGAAGAAACGTTGATACCTCTTCGCTTTAGCCTTTTTTCTTTCAAGGGAGGGAGAGAAGGTTGTAATGGTAGGCGGGGGTGGGTGCGCGAAACGAAACCCTAGTTTGATATTAGGTCATTAAAACAAAATAAGCTTCTGGAAATCATCAAGAAGGATTTTTTTATTACTTGAGTGTTGAATAGTTGGTGATGGTTGCCAATTTAGTGATGAAAGTATTTTGTTTATTTTTTCCTCAGATGAATTTTTTTCTCTTTGTCAGTTTTATATCCTATTTTTTTTTCTTTTATTTTTCTTATTCTTTTTTATATACTATTATACTAGGTGACTATTATTATTTATTTATTAATCTAAGTAGCAGTTACGTGCTAGCCAGTCATATACGTCACAAGTCTATCACCTGGTTTAGGAATGACGTCCCTGGGCGATCATTCTGACGACGGCAGAGAAAACAGAAAGTTGTTCTCGTTTGATCTCAGTTGAATATTTTTAGTAACTCTACAATATAACGGGAAGTAGCTTTATATTCGAAAAATTGGGTAAAGAATTTGTGGACGGAAGCTGCGGTAATAGTAAAGTTGAGGATTAGTAATAAATTATTGCTTTTTTATTGCAATACTTTCTTATTTCATTTCTTTTTAGACATTCCGTGATTTAGAATTATATATATTCTTCACATTGTTTTACATACTCCTTGTTTCAGAATTAAACATTCTTTATTTGGCAACACGGTGAAGAATTGTGTGCGCAAATTGTAGCTATTGAAGAGAAGGAGCGGTAAAAATTTCGGAAATTTTAATAAACTATGCGCAAATTTTTAACTTCTAAAAACCCAAGCAACTTTCCTACATGTAAATCCTTATCCGTCTTAAAATGCTAACTTTATTTTCGTTTCGCTATAAATTTATATTCTTGAGTGTCTTTTTCTTAAAAAAAAAATGAAAAAGAAAGTGAATTACGTAAGGTTGAAGAAGACCTTTTAAAGTAAATGAACTAAAGGTGAAAAATTTAGGACAGTGACGAAAAAGAATATACACTGAGAAAAAAAATATATATATATTATGAATAGTGTGTATGGGATCTTGTGAGGATGGGAAGGGAAATACTTTGTTAACCACATGAAGCTGGAAGAACTTTTTTTTTTTATGACAAGAAATTCTTAAATTTAATCATGAAAAAATGCACCACTAAGGTTTTATCCTCCTTGCTCTCGCCAGATTACTCAATCACGTTACTTAAGGTGGCTGGCTGTATGTGTATGCATAATATTTTTAGCTTTTTTTTTTTTACCTTTTCTTTCTTCAGGATTCTTTATTGCAGCAAACCTGATAAGATCTTTTCAGTGAAGCCTTCGTTGAAAGCACTTCAATTTTAGCTCGAAAAAGCTATGGTTTATTTAATGCTGCAAAAATTTTTATATGGGATTATCGATCTTCTCTCTTGGTCTCGTTCTCATCCTAAGGTATACACATTGGATATGCGGATTAAAAAAAAATCTGAATGGGAAAAAATGGAGATAGGTCTAAAGGGGATTAACTATGTTAACACATGGATGCTTTTTACGAAGAAAGCAGCAATAGGGTTGTTAGAGCACCATCTCGGTCACCTTCTCCTCTATATTTCATGTCTATCCAACTACAATCTACAGCTTCTACACAGACACAGAAACACACGTACCCACACAGACACAAAGACAAAGATTTATATTGTAAAATTGTGGATATTTCTTTCTGTATGAGTCTCCCGAAGATGAATTTTTCCATTTTTTTACTAGGTCACAGAGAAACGACGCGAATGAATACTAGTAACAAGCATTAATTTTCTTTCCTTTTAAAGAATACAAAAATAGTGACTCTTTTCCGTAAAGGTTTCTTATTATTATTGGAAGAAGTCCAAATCCGATAGAATGTAAAGTGTTTTTTTTTACACCTACTTATCAGTTTTTGCAGTAAAAAAATGTAATTAGATTCAGCTCCTGCCTGTCTGCCTGTGCAGAATACACTGCAATAATAATAATAAAAATAATAATAATAGTTTAATAATTTAGTATATTAACGTGTTGAGAAGAGCTATAAAGCAAATATACAGCACAATGTCAGTGAAAATATAAAAGTAAATATTGAACAATAAACACTATTCAAGCATGAAAATATATTACAGAGTAAGTGCAAATACAGAAGAAATACGTTGAAGTGCATATAAAATAGTCTTTGCAATATAAAAATAATGTGCAGTAATGCAAAGGTCTCTAATGCAATCGTTGTTTAAAAGTATGACCTTTTTATAATCCAATATACCAAGAACACCGTGATATGAGCAAGTTAAAGATACAAATAATATAACATACAAAAGTGTAAATTAATGATAATGATAATAAAGAGATTAAAATATGTTGTGTTATTAAAATAGTAGGTATTTAGATGGTTAAAATGCATGATAGTAACGAGTATCGTACAACGTCATAATTACTTTTAAAAGACATTTAAAAATAAAACGTAAGAATCAAACTTTTATTTCCTCAATGTGTATTTTAAATTAAAATCATATTTCAAGTCGTTAAAATGTGACGTTATTCTGTTTAAAATGACATGGTCCTTATCGACTGTTGTTATAAGATTACAGCTTCTAGTGTTGTACAATGGCACTTCGAATGCATTGTTTTTAATACATATTCACAGAAGTATTTTTTGATAGTATCTTCGCTAAGAACAGTGCATCGTTTTCATTCCTTCGTTTACTTAGGGTCTCAAGATTCCAGTACTTTAACCAATAGTCATAGGTATGTGCATAGCATGGTAAACCCAGCTTGATACATAGTATCGTGACGAAACATTTTTGAGTTCACTCTAGCGGTTTTGTTATACTATTCCAGGCAATAGAGGCAAATTCAAGTTTTGGTCTAACTAACAATTTATAAAGACCATAGGAACTACCTTTCTTTAAAATATACCATTGCCTAAAAATGAATCTTATAAGTTTTCTAGCACCCTGTACATCGTTGTGTATGTGCTCTTCGAATCTTGGGTTTCTTCTATCATAGATCACATCCAGATCTCTTATCGTATCAACTCTATAAACAAGAGAATTTAAAATGATATAATTGCTTACGTAATATTGTATCATGTTTGTATACGTCATAACTTTGGTTTTCGTACTGTTAACTTCCATTAGATTAGATCTGCACCAATATGTGACATTGTCAAGATCTTTTTGCAGTGAATCATTATCTTTAAAATTATTTACAACCCTGTACAATATTAAATCGTCTGCGTACAGTAATACATTTGAGTACATGATACTAGTTCGGATATCATTTATAAAAATGGAAAATAGCAAAGGGCCTAGTGGTGAGTCTTGAAGTATACCATTCTCTACAGTGGCAACATTCGAGTAAGCTGAACCAACTTTAATTTGCTAGCTTACTTGATGACAGATAACTTTTATACCACTTGATGTACAAGGGTGAGAGACCCATATTTGATAATTTTGATAATAACAGAGTATGGTTGAATCAAAAGCCTTGGATATATCTATATAAATAACATCGACTTGATTCTTTGTACTTACATGAAACTTGATGTAGTCGGTTATATGACAAAGATTTGTTACAGTAGATTTCCCTTTCATAAAACCATGTTGAGATTCATTTAAAACTTGTTTTACGTTAAAATTTAGGTGCTTAAAAATAATTGTCTCAAATATTTTTGCGAAAGAATTAAGTGGAGTAATTGGTCTGTAGTTATTTGGATCTGATCAGTGTGGGAGCAGTAGACTAACTACTCCTTCCGAGTGAGGTCTCATCCTCTAGTGGATTGAATATGGCTTTGAATTAATTATTTATATATATATATATATATATATATATATATATATATATATATATATATA
>JAGDQP010007676.1:26619-38968 GCA_022664845.1 Lepisma saccharinum | reverse complement strand
ATATATATATATATAGCCTAGTCGGTAGCGCGCTCGACTTCAGTGCGAGCGGTTCCGGGTTCGATTCCCGGTGGGTTGTGATATATGTTGTAACAAAAACAATTGTAGAGAAAATATAAATGAAATTCATCAATGGACTATTTATTTTCAAAACTTCAGCGTAAAGATCATGGCTAAATCGTGCGTAACGTTGTAGATAAAAACTTTGCTAAACTTTATTTTATATGGGCCAGTGTAGTAACTTGTGACTTCGGCCCGTCACGATTCGCCCATTTACAGCCAGTTAAAATCCACACCCATGTTCCTACCGGGACTCGAACTCGTGATCTTCGAGCCGTTGGCCCTAACGCCTCAGACCGCACGGCTACCCGGCCGGCGTAACGTTGTAGACAAAATAAAAGTGGTTGAAACTATACTAGAATAGGGAAAACCCAAACACATGGTACGGTGGTTCTGAGTGATCACTTACAAAGTACTTAGGATAAACACTGCAGGGTGGGTGGGGAGGGCTCATGTTCCAGTTTTGTTCACGTGAGCAATCCTAAGTGAGGTTTTGCAGGTTTTTCTTCGGTTTCATTAGGAGGATGCCGAGATAGTAGTTTAAACCTTGTTCCGTGGCCGATACCTTCCACATTCTTGCACCTCGGAAGTACTCGCCTAGGGACAATATCCCTTCGACATGTGACGGGCTTCACCCATGAAATTTAGTAAATAAAAGAATCTTCTAGTAGGCGAAATAATGATGGTTCGAATGTGCCGAAACTCAAATTTGTGGTTCTTGAAACTGAAGCTTCAAAATGCGTTTATACGATTAATCTGAACCGATTACAGACATTTTTTTTTCATGATGGTAGGCGTACTAGTGTCAGAGCTTTAGGCATACAATATTTTTAATCTAATTACCATTAAATTGATGGATTGATATAATTGAATGATAGTTGAAGTTTGAATAAGTAATATTTATCCTTACATTCTGTGCAATACACATAAATATTAATCATGCCTCTTGTTGCCTAAGGAAGGGGAGACGGTATTGAAGGAGTGCAAGTTTGGATGCCATAATCTGGATTTGTAAATAAAGAGGTAATAAACCTTTATTATTATAATCTCTTTATTAGTAACAATCCTTTATTAGAATTGTATTAACCTGTATTTATGGCATCTTTGTCCCCTTGCCGGCATAGGCTGGGGAGATAGTGTGAGAAAGAAGTCAGACAGGGCCTAGTTTTGGAAGTAACATCCTTGCATTAGCCGGTTGTTACTGGGGATGGGGGGGGGGGGAACGGAAGCACCTTAATGGGGACGCTGTGCCAACTGAGCTAAGACTACTTGGTAATCTTTATTAGAGATTAGTGTCTTTGTGCTCATGTTAAAGGCAATAGAAGCAAATACAGTTATATTTCCGTAATATTGGGCTTAAATGATGACTATTAAAAATTATAATATTTTATATCGGGTTAAATTAAGAATTCTATCGTTTGTTTTAGTTTCTGCCAAGGAAAATGCATAACGCTTTACCTTTAGGTGCAAGCAAAGCTCTGTTAAAATGGATTCTGGATGTTGACTGAGCATTGTGTGTGACGTCAGTTGCGAGAACTACTTAATAAAAGATGTAGCGGGTCCGGTCACAAATGCTATAGAAAAGTCACAATAGATATTGTTGCGTCGACCACATTGCGCCTAATGAAGGAAAACCTGCTCATATATAAGGCAAGGCTCGATTTGCGGTCAAGTACTATGTGGCTTTGTTTAGATGTTCTATTTATCTAATAATGGGGAAACATCTAATGCAAAGGAAAAGAGCACTGTAAGCGCAAGAAGATCGAGTTGAATACCAAATTTGTCGAGGTTTGCTCACGTTCCCGAAATTCTTCGTTCGAATCCCGACTGCAGCATGGATATTTTGGGATTTTGGAAATGTTACAGCTTTATAGAGTCGTCGAAATGAGCCGAAATCGTTGGTTATTAATGTTGCCCAAAAATTCAAAGTTTGGAGCTTTTTAAATATGAAACTTGGGTGATATTGGACAACATTTTTTTTTTTTTATTTGGTTTTGTCATGCTGTATAGTTCATGCCTTTTTTACTTCGTCTCGACCGATTGGGTTGAAGCCCAGAAGAAAGAGAAAGTGAGTGAAAGAGAGAATGGAAGGGCAAGCAATGGCAAAAGATGATGTGGGTGATCATCTTCATGTTGGCGTCCTTCCAAATGCCTCGTGCAGTCTCCAAATCAAAAAAAGGAGAGTCTCTCTCATCTTTTTCCTCCTTTTCGACATCGTTTTTAGCTTCTTTTTTTTTTTTTGTCTGTCTTAAGGGAACACGCCAAGAAAACGAACAAATCCTTCAACCCATATACTTTTAGTGACCATAGCATTCGGTGCTGCTCTAGAAAATGGAGATTGTTTGAGCCTATCTTTTCCTTCTCTATATGCTTTCTTGTCGTGAAAATAAAAAGGAGTATCAGGTTTTGATTAGACATATAACGTATAGTGAATGTGTATATCTGTGCTTCGTTTTCCTGCTATCGTGTTTCTTTATTGTATTTACGTACGTTCTTCAAAGGAAAGTAGTGAAGAATCCTAGGAAGGGCAGATAAACACACATGAGAGAACCCGAATGTTCACGAACTTATATTATGGATAACCTGTCCTTATTCTTGTGCTGTGAAACGAAGAACGCTTTATTACAAAACAAAGACGGTTTGAGAGAACATTTCTGTTAAAAATTGTTCAAGAATTATAGTGTTTTTTTAGAGTGTATAAAATCATACAAACACTAATTTGCAAAGCCAAAGGTTGTAGCAAAGTCCTGTAACTCAGCTACCATAGAAACAAAATGAGAGTTGTGGGAAATGGCCACTTTTGTGGCAAGTGTTAGCTGGGACCAGATTAGCAGTTAAAAAAAAAGTACGTATATTAGAGGTGAATACCAGGTACGTAAGGACACTAAGGGAGGCGAACACTACAGTTTCCTGAAGCAGTATATCTTTAACAACTCTTGCATTGTATAACACTGCAAATCTTCATGCCTTAAACAACACACGTTTTCTTAATATCTGAGGTCGTCATCTTGCAGTCATGTTGTTCTGAGTTTTAATACCAGCCAGGGACACAAATTCCAACTCATAGTCTGTAGCTCCCACCCTTTGGACGCTCGTATCTGCCAATGACGAAACAATTTATCTCTGTAGTGATGTCTGGTTCAAATCCGGGCTGAGGTAGTCATTGAAAGCAGTGATTAAAACCCCAGTTAAATAGAAAGTGTAGGTCTCGTCCTTAGAAACTAAAGACTGGTTTAGTGTGTTCACAAGAATTCACAGAAAAAAATCACCTTTGGTTTACCTAGTGAAATGTTCTAATACTATTGTTTTTATGATATTTACTTTGATAAACATGTCAAAAAAAAAAAAAAAACACTTTTCTACACATTTCTGAAATTGATAGTTTTGTGCACAGGAATTGTAAAACATACGTACAAAAAGTGTAAAGAATTTTCCATGTCTTTTTGAAGGTGAATTTGTTTAACACTTTTTGTGCACTTTTATCATAATTACTTTTTGTACACTTCATGCACATATTTTCTTGAAAACATTTCGTAATAAAAATCAAGTTTAGACGACTATTCAACGGTAAGATTTTCCATTAAATTTGTGCCATTTTACGTAACTTGGGTACGGTATACATGTGATGTTACTAAAGAAAATGCTGTCACTCCGTATCTGACAACGATCAAACTTCAGTTTGATAGAAGGTTGTATTTAAAGTTTAGTGTTAACTTAAGCCTATAACAGGCTTGTGCCAAATCGGGAGAATATGGTGCTTGTGGCAATACATTGACGTTGTATTGTGACAATACGTCACCGACATGGAGAGATCTGCGGAATCATTATACTGATGCAGAATCCAGGTGTTTTATCTCCACAAAGCAGGACTTTTTGTTTTTCCGGACAGCGTCCATTAGTCGGCCTAGAATGTCCCTGTATATTAATAATTTTGTTGACGATTTGTCCTTGTGGAATTAATTCGTGATGGAGAAGGTCCTGGAATATTTTATGGGAATTTATTGACTTTGGGTGTGCGTGTGTGTTAGAGAGAGAGAGAGAAAGGTTGAGTGTGAGTGAAATTGAGGGAAGGGAGATCAGTTTCAATGTATGTTCTGTTGCGCGATAAATGCAGCATTCATAGCCGACCGAGAAGAGATCAAAATCTCCTTATTTCTTGGGGCAAGGGGCTCGTACTATTTTCTATCTCGGAAGCTTAGTTCGCTATTCACGAGACGAGAGAACCTCTCTATATCTGGGTCCTTGGTCTTCTTAGATGTGGTGGCTGAAGACGTACAGGAGGTGAAACTAACTGAGGTCGCAAACGAAAGTAAGTCAGAACCCTGAATAGAAAGTCTTTCTCTCTCTTCTTCGATCTAGCCGTTTGCGGGACCTTTTCTCTTATTCTACACGGCAGTCATACACACACACACACCAAGGAGAAGGTACCTAAATGGAGAAAGGAAAATGGAAACGTATCTTGCTGGTGCTTGTCAGAAGTAAAGCGTAACTTGGCCGAAGAGCATTCGATCTGATGAATAGAAATTGCCTTCTCAGGACTCAGCCAATTCCCTTAACCACGAGAGTGAATGTCGTATTCCCTCTTTCTTCTTTGCTATACTACAAGATGATTGCTTAGGTGTGAAGAAATAAAAAGAGAAAAGATATACTAAATACATTAAAGATCTCTCTCCGTTCTTCATTGGTCTCCTGGGAAACTGATAGCTATGGTTTTTGTGCCATAAAGATAAAGGCAGTTTTCTTGGATTCCATTCTGTGAATGCGATACTTCCCTTGCATCTTTTTACTGAACAAAAAACTGCACTTCAAACGAACAGATAGCAATACTGCTATAGAGTGAAAATAGTAGATCTGGATAGGAACAATTTAGAGAAAATAAGTTTTTTTTTTCTTTTCTTTTTCGTAATACAGAGAGAATGTAGTCGAATAGAATCGAAGTCAGTTCGTGTGTTTATCGTAAAATGGATTTTTAGTATTCCCGACGGAGCAACAGTAAACGATATCTTTGTTTGTTACTCGCTAGATTGTACTATCATAAACAAAAGTTTTATGCGAATACGGGATAGAAAAGTCTAAAAGGAACACTATTTGAAAAGTTTCTGGAATCAAGCTGTATCATGTTTTAGTCGTAGCAAGTAGAAATGAATTGTTTATTATACGGCGCGTCCATTTTGTTATCTCCTTTGTGTACAGCTTCTCGCAGTTTGTTCGAGATTAATAAACTTTATATGAGAACGTACACTGTTAAAAAGGTTTATTCAAAAACGAAAAAAGAAATCTCGAATTTGAGAAAATTTTGGGCTCAATCTGGCTCCGACTAAATTTTGCTCAATTTTGAACACGTGGTGGTGCTCAAAAATTGAGAAAATATTTCTCGGAGAATGAAAAAAAAAAAGTCTCAAACACGAGGTAAAACTACTCGAAAATGAGTTTAAATTTTGGCTCAAAATTGAGAAAAGTTGGGACTGTTTTCAGAAATGAGAAGAAATATATTCAAAAGTGACGAAGCATATGCTCAAAATGTTGAGAACGTAATGACTCAAAAGATAGCTCCGGAGCTACGAAAATGAGAAAATAGTTGGTCAAAATTGAGAACATTTGTTTCAAAGTTTTGAGATGGTAATCACTCAAAATCGTTATGAGAGCTAAAAAAATGAGAAAATATTTATTCGAAATTGTCCCAAGTATAACCTGTAGTGAGACTACACCTCTAACAAGCACCAGTGTACCTTATCCGTGATCGCACCAGTGTTTCTCAGCTCCTTTCTGCAGCCATAGAAAAACCTTCTACTCCGTCAATCTAAAGACAAACGCAGGCGGCAAAGACAAAAATATTTATTGAATGGAGGATAAGTGTAAATATCACCCTGTACATGCTGCACCCTGCATACATAATTTACATTTCTGCTGTACCTAACCATCTGAGGTTCATATCATTTTACAATACTCCATTGTGTTTGTACAACCGCTTTAATCTGCATAACGAATCATTATTAAATATATTTAAATCATGTGCCAATAATACAACACAAAAAACAACAATTTAGCTTAATACAAAGCGCACTTACTCACTTCAACTTTGCACCATTAAAAGTAGAGACATCTATTGACACAAGCGGAAAATGCAACAGGCGACAGTATGTTATGAAACTCATTCATCTTTATTAGGAGTTTATTACTACCACAACAGGTAAACACACTTTAGAATCTTACGAAAAATAAACCTTAGGAAGCAGCCCGACAGTATGTTTTATTTTTGCCGCTATCACGCCTGCGTATGAATATCACTTGCAGTCGCAGCGATACAGATTGGACTGTCCGACAGAGAATTTAGTTCTTGTATGTTTGAGATCATTGCACTTGTTTACGATATTCTTTTACAACGCTTGTCAAATAATAAACTATGTCTACAGATTTCAGTTAATTATCTCGCAAGATTGTAATATTACCTTTCCAGAGACACAGAGTTTGAATAATTGTATCAGCTCAAATTTGAAAAGTATGCCTTAGCTTGTATTTGAGAATTACCATTCTCAAATTTTAATTTTTGAGAATATTGTTCCTCGCTTTCAAGTAAAATTTACTCGATATTTTTTGAGTAGGAAAATTTATTCATTTCTGAGAAAGTCATTTTTAACAGTGTATACAAATTCTGATGATTTTGATGACGTCATTGTGCTTCTTGATACATGTTTAGAATATCGAACAATATAATAAAACCATTCTGATGAAGCATAGAGAAATGTCGTAGTGTTTACGTACTTACTTTCGTCTTAAGAAAGAGAAAGTAATAATAATAATCATATAACTGCTTAACTTTGTATATGACTGCTTAACCTTATCTACAGCAGCCTGTGTTAATAAACTGTCACATAATATATGGATATTTTTCAAAGGTCCTATGGAGAAGATATTTACCGCTAGTCGGATATTAGGAAAGAAATAAGGGAAAACAAGATGATAGGAAAGCGTTGGAAGATTTTGACGTATTGTGAAAAGCAGCGCTATTACTGTGGAAGAATAACCCCAGATTTTTCTTGTCTGGTGAAAAGCGTACATAAATTGCGTTCATCCTGGAAATTCTCACTAATTCTTATGTAAGTGATTTGGAAGTTTATGTCTCAGTAACGACGTATATTCACAAATATGGGCTCCAGGCAGATAAAGAGATGTTTCAAAAC
Source organism: Lepisma saccharinum (assembly GCA_022664845.1). NCBI lineage: Eukaryota > Metazoa > Arthropoda > Insecta > Zygentoma > Lepismatidae > Lepisma > Lepisma saccharinum. The sequence continues at coordinate 31,727 of JAGDQP010007676.1, read as the reverse complement.
CGTCATTTATTGTAGTGCAAGCCCGCAACAGTACAATATAGTACTGCGACAGTAAAGTACTACTGTCTATCCAAAATAGTACTCCAGAACACTTTTTGAGGGCAGTATTTTATCTAGAAAGTGTCCTGACACAAGGAGATAACGTTTATTATTAGTGATATTTGTTTTTGAAGTATTTACGAGGAACACAGTGAGAAATTTTTAATTTTTGCGCGCGCTTTTGTGTGTGTGTGTGCTAGAGTTGCCAACCAGTCGCATTTTACCCGTAGAACCGATTTTTTTTTCCCGCTGGCAGTTGTTGGGAACCTGTAGCCCGTATATTCTTCGCATTCCGAAGTAACATATCAGACAAATTTTTCGTTGAAAGCTAGATTTTGTTTTGGCACTTACCATGCGATCCTGCTGCTCCCTTTCGCAGTTTCCTCCATGCTGGCGTCAGAGTTACAGCTGTGGTGAGATCTGGAGTCCGGGTCTCATGTTCATGTTCATCAAACACTGCTTCCCTGTCTGTCGTATCCCTCTTTTTCTTTTTGAAACGGTCCAGGTCACTAGCGCTACAGGTTGTTCACAAATGCGGTGCTATTATTTTAATTTTTCATCTTTAAAACCCAAGTGAAAATCTTCAAGAGTGTAGGCTACTAACATCATCTTAAATTGCATTTTACGCATTGATCTAGAAAGGGGGGTATTTGTGGAATTTAGTCCTACATGGATTTCGGATTTACATCAAAGCTTTTGCTCATATCTCGCAAGTCTTTTTTGTTGCTCTCCCAAATTTTCATCATACTTATTTGGGTTTCATTTCCTTTGTTATTTCAAAACGAAATGGGTGTTTTCAGGCTATTGCATCATTACGGTATACTAGTGCCAAATACCATTATCTCTCACAATAATACATTTATGGCATAACTGACTTCAGAAACGTATTTCTCGTAACATTCTAGCCTAGAATGACATATTACACGACCCCATTCCCATTTAAGAAAATCAATCGAGATTCAATATCGCGGACTTCAAGATAGGCGGCCACGAACAGCGTACTCTACAACAGGTAGCGTCTTCCACCCAGTACCCATTACTGTGTATTTGCCTTCAATTGCGTTCACCAATTTAAGAACATAAAGATATTTCTACACTTTTCGATCACTTTCCAAAAACGAATTTGACTTTTATATCACCGATATCCCCCAAAGTAATTGCACTCGAGTGACCAAAATTTGCATATGCAGATTCTAATGAAGACAGAAGAAAAAATATATAATTCTTTTCTGCCCCCTCAGTATGTTTGCTTGGAAGTGTAAACAAGATAATATCATTAAAAAAATCAGTTCATTCCTATCTATATTTGGACTTGATCCTCATAACTGAACTACGGGTAATATCTCATTTGTATGTCAGATTACAGCATTCCAGGATACATACATCCCATGGCCATTGTAGAAATTAATTTGTTCCATTTCCATTTTTGATCATAGCAGTTATTTTTAATTTATCAGTATTCTTGAAATAACTTGCGACTAGAGGGCATTGAAATGTCATACCATCATCACCTGCAGTTAACAGAAGGATCAATTCAATATATATTTGCACTTTATTATTTACATATAGAATGATATACAGATAGTTACATGTTTTTATGCGTCTATTGTGGTTTAGTAGTTTATGTTACGGATGAAATGCCCTTTATATAGTGCGTTTGTTCAACGTACCTAAAGTGCAGCAGAATATAAACCAAGAACTGTTATATAGTATGACATTTTTATGTACATACAGCATTAAGGATCTCTTGTGAAAATTCACAGATTAGGTACTGGTGCTTTTTTTTATTTTTATCTTCTCTTTCATAACCTCCAACCCTTTACTGAAACTACCACTCCCTCTCTATGTGTGCTCTTTCAACTATCATCTACCCTGTTAACACACCGTACCTTGCACCAGTTTCTCTGTCGCCCACCCCCTTATAGATCGAGCTTGCTTGCTCTTGTAACAAGCATAATAACTATCATAAAAATGGCGTATGTATAATTATTATCGTTTATTGCACCAGATGCAACAATGAAGCGGTGGTGGGGTCACCAAAAGCGCGAGAACAGGTCTTGAATATTCAGAGGGAAATGGAATGTTTTTTTTTTTTTGTAACACACTCGTTTCTCTCTCACACCGCAACACAAGTGTTGTAAACTGACAAGAGCGGAGAGAAAGTTTAAACACAAAACCATCACAAAAGAAAAATAAAACAAGATGGTTTCATCAACATAATTTCTGTTGCATTTTCCTACAGTTTATTTCGTATTTTGAGGGGAAATATTTTTTTATTTGCTTTAGTTAAAACAACCTTTTTTTTTTATATACAATATTTTTTTATGATGTAAATTTCGTCGTACAGCTTCTCGTATTAATAAAAGAAAGTATTACTAGATGTCACTACAAACAGTTTTCCCCTTTTTGTCTTTATTACAGCCTGAAAGAAAATGCAAATACAGTCACGTAATTATGCAAGTTAGTCTAAGAAATGTGCAGAGCTCATTACAGCCACGTGTTTCCAAGTTTACGGTTATTATATTTGTGGTACAGCGTTAAATTATTTCTTGCAACAAATGTTCCTCTACCAGTACCTTAATTTCTTATGTACATTATAATAAAACATAGACCAGTTGCAACAAGGCTTCTTGGTCTTTTTTGTATATTTAAATTCATTAGGCAACAGGGGGAATTGTCTTACAGCTTTTTTTTTAATGACTTCAACTTCTCGAAAGTACCACTGTTGTTCATAAAAACGGGCTGCTTTGTATGGGAGGTGTGTCACGAATGGTTTGAAGGTTTTGATGGAGAGCGGTGCCAAATTCAGGGAGCTGGTGCAGAACTAAAGGGGGCGCTATATTTACCGAAGATTGTTTTCTTCTTCTTATTTTTTTTTCTGTTCAAATATGTGTTATTATCTTTTGGAAACGAAATTAGTTATCAAAACTTAGTATTTAGGAAACAAGCGACTAGATTCTCAATTAACCGTGTGGGGTGGAAGAAGGGGAGTTATAAAGTGCTTATCTCTGCTTTTCGAGTGAGCTTGTGACTGTAGTGTAGAGGAGTGAGGTAGAAAGAATGAGTTGTGCAAGTGTTCAAAGAGCATGTCAACCTCATGTGTGGTGTGGAAATGAGCACACCATTCTACGCCAAGCTCTCCCCCTGAGTCTGACAAAATCATGGTGCTTACTTAGAATTGTGGAATAGTTTTGAGCTTTCTGAATAGAGATGCCAACAATCTGTCATTTCCGAACCCCATAAAACTTGTCTACAGTACGAGCCAAAATTGAAATTAACTGCAGTTTCCGGGTCTGGCTTCCAGTTTCGTGGAACTCTATACTCTGGTTTTCAAACGTACTTAGGACGACGCTTTTACCTCCTCATTTGATCTCAACTTCTTGTCTTCAAATTATTCCTTTATTAGACGAAACAGGTAATATTCACATGGAGACATATCAGGATTGTACGGAGGCTGTTTTCCCATCCTAAATCCATCAATTTTTCCGTGGTCACCATAACTGTATGAAGCTTAGCGTGTCTTGAAGAAGAAAGTTTTTGAGAAGATCTCTGTAATAAATTGCATCTTCCACGAAGTTTACAAAAGATAATACCGTTAATATATCAAATCATCTTCGTGGCTGATGGCGTGATCTTGAATATTTTAGTGGCTTCGAATCATTGTGTACTCCACAGCCACTCACACCTTCCTTGCAGAAAAAAAATGATAATTATTCTCTGCTCCACGTAGGCCGAAACATATTCGTTCGCCATTTCTCTTTTTTCGCTTGTCCTGGTAACGAAAATCAACTCCAAAAGTGACATTCTGGTAGCATGAGTCAGTGTTACCAAATGCATAATAATAGGCACAATTTTTAAAACAAATTTACTAGTTATTAAAAAAAACTCCAGGTCAGGTGTGAATGTCCCTCGTAGCTGATTGTTCTGTTACGTCTGGAAATATATATCGAAAATAACACATCTTCATCAGTTTTGTACACTGTAAAAACAATTACACTTATTTTACACTTTTTGTACATCTCTTTGTTGTTTTTTAGTTTTGCATTCTAGAAGTGTAAGTAAATGTATGGAAGAGGTGTCGGGAGTGTACCATGTTTTTGGTGAACCCTCCTTGCTTTTGTTTTTTTCAAGATCACTTTTAAACTCTTTTTTGAATACATTTTAGACTCAGTATTTTCCGATAAACTCTGGCAAACTATTTTTTTTTTTTTTTGCATTGAACTTCTCCAATATATAACGAGGAAACTGATGATATTACTATGATCGAAGCTTTGTTGGTATTATTATTATTATATCTGCTAGTGCATGGTATTTATGAAAGACGATGTATTGAATTGTAATTGTTGGTTGAGAAGCCTATTATACTGACACAACATGTTGCATGACTTCACATGACAATTCAACACTGATCACTTATTTTTTATACTAAACTATATGGGCCGGTATAAAAACTCCATTTTGTTGATTAACCTAGAAAAACCTTTCAAGAAAGGCTTTTAGAGGGAAGTTTTAATACCTATAAAAATATAATCTCCTTCTTGTCTTAGCGCCAACGTTTATCTCTGCTCTCCCTCATAATCTTTATTTGTCTCTTCCTCCTTCTCATTGTTTATCTGGTAATTTGGACAAGTAAGACACTAAATTCTTCATTGGGCAAAGGGAGACAGAGTAGGTGCACACACACAGACACCCAAACATCTTCCCCTCCCCGCCACTCACAGAGAGACAGAGAGGCAGAGACAGAGATATGAGAGAGAGAGAGAGAAGAAACAAAGAAAAGTCAAGAAAGAAGTAAGAACGTCGAAAAATGGTCAACTCACAGAAAGCACACTTCCTGCAACTCCCCCCCGAAAAACCGACTTTCCATTAAGCCTAATTACTTTTTTTTCTCTGGTCTTCACTTTCTCCTGTATTTTATGGAGGAAGATGGGTTAGAAGCAGCAAACAGAGATGAAAGTGAGAAAGGAAAAATTATACAGAAGTTGGTACTATACATAAAAGGGTAAAGAAATACGTAAAAGGAAATGGACGAGAGTACTTAATAGTTAATTAAAGTAAGAAGACACACA
>JAGDQP010007676.1:0-26219 GCA_022664845.1 Lepisma saccharinum | reverse complement strand
GTCGCTATATATATATATATATATATATATATATATATATAGCGACAGCCCGAAGTACCACTTAAGATTTGTTCGTACATAGCCCCTGTGTTTGAGGACAGATTAGTGCTGACTTTTTTTTTCTAACTGTAACTACTTCAGAAGAAAAAAGAAGAAGAAGTAACCTCATTTTAAAAAAGAAAAGAGAGAACTCAAGAATTTAATTGAAATCAGTTTTATTGCATGACTATCCAACTTTTTAACTTCTGTTTTTGCACGAAGAGTCAGAAGAAAAATAAGAAAACAAAAAAAAAGAAAGTTTTGCCTTTCTTCTTCTTCTTCTTCTTGTGGAAATTCAGCACGCCACACGCTACGACACAATATTTTTTTTGCTATTATTTAAAAATAACTTCCTGAGTAATACTTTTTTATTCTTTTCTTGTCCTGGTCACTGAATTTCACCTTTACGTGCTTCGGAAAATTTATATTTCCTTGATAATATACTGGGTGTTTTTAAACATGGTTCTGAATAGAAGGGTGATTTTATTTAAACCGAAAGAAAAATGAGAATAGCTCATTTGAAGAAGTGTCGAAATATGCGTAGGTTATGGAGTTGAAGGTACCCAAATGTTTGGAGCATTGAAATAAAGTGACTCCAACATCTCAACAAATAGGGACGTAAGTCGTGCCTGCTTTAAAAAATCATGATCGACATTGTGTGTATTCAACGGATTATACTTGAAGGAAATTTATGATTGACGAATGCAGCTTAGGGAGGATTTCTCTTATTATCTAATGCGCATTCCTCTCTATGCTACACTCTGTCTTAATCATAAATTTTGTTATTCAATTCTTAGGTAGAACTTCGAATGTGATTTGCTTACGTCATGAAATATAGGTAATTTATGACGCCAACGCGCCACGTTTAGGTCCGAACCTAAGCATCGAAACTATTGTTTCGTTTGTGGAATTTCACCCTTCAATTTATGACAATTACTTTGTGATCACCCTGTACAATTTGTATAAATTAGATACTCTGTAAATTAGGAAATTTGCTGACAATTTGAGAAAAGAAATGGATACTCTGGTATATAGATCTGCCTGTATCTATATATGTTTGTCCAGTGTACAAATCAACTCCGATTAATTGATGTACATTAAATTTGGCATGAAGCCTTCCTTTGTTCATGCCTTAGATCGTGTGCAGCCGGAAAAATTTCTCTCTGCGGAATATTTTCATCTCTCAGAAAGCGTCCACTTAATATTAAGTAGCGTATCCTTTCTCGTTATATAACCCGGACAACGCTTATGTTCTGCGGGTAGCATATGTGAAAGGCGCCAATAGCTTTTGAACACGGGAGAGGAAAAGATGGGAAGCTATAGGAAATTTTTATTTGTAGTTTGAAAAGACAGTGTAGAATTTGGATAAATGAGCAGGGGTTCCAACATACACAGCTTGAATTCTTTCTGGAGCTCCGCCTAGTACGCAAGTGTGAAAAACGCTACATAAATATTATTTGTTGTTTTATTTTTTGCCATATCTAACATCTATGCACTTATAATTATATTCGTATAGTTTAGACATTATTTTGATTTTAATTCCATGAATATAAGAACTGTAGGTTTTGAGCATTTCAAGAGTCAAGGAGTAAACGAGTTTTAGATTGCATTTTAAAGTCTTTTAGGCAACTTTGGCTGAGGCCGGATGGATGAATTGGTGGAATGAAGAAAATGGGAGGAAACGGGAGAACCTGGAGAAAACTCATGCACGCAGTGTTCCAGGAGTAAACGATGAAAGTCAATTCGAAATTTTTAGTGCCATCTGTTAGTTCTCAAGGAAAATTATCCGACTATACTATAATACGAGTATCTGTTTTTCTGAAGAACTTGGACAAATGGCAAGCAATAGGGAAATTTTGAAAAGTGGCCCCAATAATATATGTGAATGCGTATCAAATGAATTACCTGAGATTTGTATTTTTTTTTAAATTTTTAGCTGAGAAACTAAAATACCCGTAACTGATGACTTCATACGCTTAACGCCATAACGGGTATTCTAATTTTTCAGCTAAAAGAAACAATGTCAAAATTTCAGGTAGTTCATTTAATACACATTCACAGGTATTATTGAGGTCGCTTTCCAAACCTTTTCATTGTTGCGTGTCATTTGTCCAGTATCTTCAAAAATATAAACACAGACACACGCGCGCGTGCGCGCGCAGCGTAGGTACTGAGGACTCTTAAAACGGCGAAATATATAAACTCAAATTAGCTTATACTCAGAGCGTATTACGCTAAAATTATAAAAAAAAAAATTAAAAGGAGGCGGGTATAGCGTAAAATAATTAAACAAAAGAAGAATCCAATAATAAAAAAAGAGCCTGTTTTGCTTCCATCCTGTCTGAACCTCTCTTTCTGCTTCTTGTGACCTTCACAAGAACGTTCGTAGTGAACCATGTTCCATAGCCAAGGTCAAGGGAACAAAAATCTCCGCCTCTCGCGTTTTAATTCGCGTGAATAAAAGCAGTAGCGAAACTGACTCATGTCATTGAAAAGGTACTGTGCTCCTGAGGTTCGTTCGTTAGGCGAGTAGACAGACATCCTGTGCGAGTAATTGCGTGGGAAATTTCAGCAAAAATGAAAAAGAAAGTAACAAGCAATTGTTAGTTCGCAATCACTGTTATAAAATGTTAGATAAAAGGAAGGCCACTGAGAAATTCCCACTTTTTTTCTTGAAACAACACTAATAATGCTGTTCAGTCGTGAGGTGGCAATGCATTATAATCTTACATACATATAATAATAGTAAAAAAAAATACAGAGGAGATGTAAAAAATCGTTTAGTTCGGGCTGGCATCTTAAGACCATCCCAGTGGCGGCTCGTAGTTTCTTTTTTTGGTGCACTATATTTGAGTTAGGATTGTATAGTTAAGCAGCGACTCCTTTTTGGTCCACGACTCCTCGCTACTGGATAAGAGACAGGCAAGGAAAACAAAATAACATGCTAATAAAATGTAGAGGTCATTGTCCTTGACGAGCCCTTTAATTGTTGCCAGCTTTGTCCAATCGCGAATCGTTAGCGATGTCAATTTGTAGGAGAGAAAGCGCGAGAGCATGAGGATCACAAAGAAGGAAGACGTTGAGTGAGTTCTTGCGTTTAATTCGCTGTCACTAAGTGAATCAATTACCTTCCCATTTGATTTTTATCATAGTGTTGGCTTTCGCTGTAGAGTAACATCGTGCTCCGATAACGTTTTTTTTTTTTATCTGCATGCTTTGAACAAGACGGCAATATTCATCAGTTGAAGGATATTTGGGGCTGACAGTACTGTTCTGAAGTGGGTTCGTGAATTTACTGGTGGTGGTCGGTCGGTATGAACTGAAGACTTGTCATTGTCATGTCCCCTTGTTGCCAACAGCACAGAAAACATTGCTTGTGTTAAGGCCCTGTTCATGGGATAGAAAATGAACTGGTAAGAAGAATGTGTGTAACTGTATATCTCTCTAAGGACACTATCAAAAGAATTTTGACAGTACAGTCAGTTCACGTGCGGTTTCTTGAAAGCTGGATGAAGAGAAAAAGCCTTCCCATTTGACTATTTCAAGTGGTGTCTACTGACAAGGAACTTTACAACCAATTGATAATTGTTGCAGTCTGTGGTCATAACGGGTAAAACCTTTATTTCTCCTCTTCAATCCAGAAACAGAAAAGATGGTACGTTGTTCGTACACAGTGAAATCTTATCATTTCAGGGCAATGTCATAAACATATTTTTTTTTTCATAGACAAACAAAATCAAAGGCAATGGTTAGAAGCTTGAACGTTTGCACAACAGTTTGTGCTATTTGGCATGTTGTGTATCCTGATCTTAATCTGGAAAATAACACAACTATTTCTCCTCTCCATTTGCCTTTTGATGTATCAGGCTTTGCCTGAATTTCAATAATCTCCTTCCTCTTTATTCATCTGTATGGGTGTTTGGATGTTGTTACGATACGTTCACAATAAAAGAACATACCTGCTGCTTTGTTCCGGAATCATTATTCAGAAAATTACCCTGTTCAAGTAGAGTTTTAAGAAAAATAATAAAAATTTTATTACCAATTAGGACACTTTAACTGAAGCCGTATACACAAGGGTCGGGATCTTAAAATACACACACGCAGCAGAGACATGTAATTTAGTGTTTTTGTTTGAACTTTTTTTTTCTTGTCTGTGTAACGTTATATGTGAGCTTACGCGCAAAAGAAATAAGTTCAGGTTGTTCGGAGAGAAAGTTTTTTTTTTCATTTGATGTATGTTTTTGCATTTTCACTAACAACCGCGTAGTTTGTTTTGATAGGTGAAGACCGGGGTTGAAGTATGTGTTCCTTTTCTGCTTTGGGGTATTACTGCATGTGTGTATGTGTGCATTTTGAAGAAAGGTAAAAAGGAAAAAGCTCCAGCAATGGAATTTTAACTTCATTTTCTTATGGCCTTAGGAACGACCTACCCACATGGCAACAACCATTAGCCTCTGCTAAGCACATTTTGCGCGCGCGCGCGTGTATGTGTGTGTGTGGAAAGGGGGAGGTGTTTGGTAGGATAAAAAATTCTGAATTTTTTTTTTGTGTTTAAAAAGAAGCGAAATAGTTAAGAAACGGGACTAAAAGGAAACAGTTTTGATGCATTTTTGTTCAAGAAATAAAAAAAAAAAAAAAATGTTTGCGTGCAAACATGCAAAAAGGAAATAATCGAAAGGGCAGTAGCAGTCAGCCAGCAGTCATCTAACGTGCATGAATCTGAGTTGTTTTTTTTTATCCAGTGTAGATGAATATGGCGCCTGGTTCTGACTTGCACCTCCTACCACATTATATTTCTCATGACGTCTGTTTTGCAGTAATGAATGTTTGTTGCTAATAAAATAAGGAACACGCTTGGCTTTTGCTTACTTGCTAATGTATAAATGACTGCTTTTTACTCCATTTTATTGTTTTTTTTTGTTTTTTGTTTTTTCGTAAAGAGTACATTAGAAACATTGCATAAGGAGAATAAAGCTTTAAAGGGTAAACGTCTTCGTTCTTACTGCTTTTATGTCGAACTCACAAAACTTTTTTTATTGCGGTTTTCCTTGTTTTTTTCGTAGTTGTAGAAAACTTCTTCCTTGCTGCTAAACTTTTTAGAATCTTTTGAAAACCAGATCACAGAAAAAAAATGACGTAAACAAATGAACTTTCAGCGTAACCACAATTGTCTCCATTAGCAAGCAATAAAGTGTACAGTATCTGAACCTACCTTGTAATATCGAGTTGCACTAAGAGAGAATCAGTTCTCTCTCTCTCTCTAATGAAATATGTTCAAAATCTGAAAGTTTTGACAAAGGATGATATTCAAATTCCTAAATATCTTCCTTTGTATAACTAGTTAAGACTCTATATACAGTATATAAAAATGGATGTGTGTGTGAGATTGTATGTGTATATATGTTCCAGCACAACTTTGGAACGCCTGAAGCAATTTCAAACAATCTTAGTACACATATCACTTACAATCTTAAAAAAAATACTGTGGGAGTAAGACACCCCTAGGGGTGGGAAGGGGTGACATGTAAAAATAATCGAAAACGACCGATATTAGTGTCGAATCCATAGTTTTCGGGATAGCTGAGATGAATAGTGACACTCTCGATGCCGTTTAAGTCCAAGTTCATCCCCATCGACATGGGGGTGATAAGGGGTGAAAAATAATATGTCCAAAATCCATTCTTTTTTCTTTTCTTTTTTTTGTCGAATAGAAGATTGGGATAAATAAATAACCGGGAAACTCCGGGTAATCAGGTAATATTAAATAATAGAAAATATTTTAAAAAAATAATAAATCACCTTCAAAAAATCACTGAAAATGCACTTAAAAATAAGTTTATTAATATGAAGGTTAGTTATTTTATTTTAAAAAAGAAATCCTCTTCGGTGCAGTTTTCTTTTTAAAAAATGCTCAGATATTTTTTTAAAATGTTATAATTGTTTCATTTACACCTTTAGGTAATCTAATTATTGGTTATACACAACCGAAATACAAAGATGTCGTGTGTTAAATTACGTAAGGCGGTGGAATTCGTCACAGCTGGTACTATATCAGTGGACGAACTCTATGACGTCAGTTCCGTTACATTACTATGACAACCGCTCCGAACAGAGTGGTTTCTAACGTGTGGGGAAGATAAGAATATCACTGAAAACAGTGACTTTGAGAATTCTTTCCTTTTCGAACTATTGAATACTTTGGTGGAAAATTAATGCGCATCGAAGGAATGAAAAAATACAAATCGTGTGTATAGTTCACAAAATTACTTTGTAGGGTAATTAAGTGATATTCACGGTATTACCAAAAGTTGTCGGGTTACAATTATCCCGCACAATGCAGGCTATACTTATGGAGCCATCTGACGGCGAAAATTTTAATTCGATAACTCTTGATAGTGTCGTGGGATTGTAAAATCCGATGTATCACGAAGTTATCCAATGTCACGAGATTACCAGCGTTTACTTGTTTTTTTTATCAGTATTTATTTACAGTTACTACATATGTTTAAACCGGTTGTTTAGATAGGGAATTGTGTGGTTTCTATGACAACAAGGAGATTATGACGTAAATAATTCATTCATAAGTTGTACAGTCAGAGCCAAAAGTTTGTACCTAGTCGTAAAAGTTCTTGTCCGAATAACTTTCTACCCGATAGACCGATTTGAATACATTTTTTTTTTTGTAACTTACAGAAAATCATATACTTTTTTCGTTATAGAAACCGTACCCTCACAGGTCTATCCATTAAAATGTTATTAGGAGATAAATCTTTACAACTGGATACGAACTATTGGTACTGACTGTGCGTAAAAAAAGTATTTTGTGTGTGTGTGTGTGTGTATGTGTGCTACCTTTTTCTGTGTGTATCTTTAAAATACCACAATGAGTCCGTTACAGGAATACCCTTTGCAAATGGAGGAAAATAAACAAAATACATGCTTTCATTGAAAGCCTATCAAATCTAACATAGTGGAAATTATGTTTTAAATTAAATATTTTCGTCAGCTTTGACCGCTCATATTTTGAAAACTTTATACACACCTATCTGCGAAGGGCCAATTTGTTATCCTGGATTTTCACGTCAAGAATTACCAAGAATACTGAAGTGCATTTTGATGTTGAAGGGATGTCCATGAATTTCTGAATATGCTTTTCATATGGTGTCTTAAAAGTGACAAAGTATCTGTGTTTTCGTGTCAAATACGCGAAATAGCAACGTAATTCTGTCTGCGTCCTCTATGTTTCTATACAGCTATTAATTTTGAAGACGTTTTAAATAAGAAGCGAAGATGGCCCACGTAAGTTTGCAGTTAAATCCAGCCTGAGTGTCAGCTTCAGCAGTTAAAATGGCTCGGCTTGGTGTGAAAATCACGAATCAGCAAATTGCTATTGCAACACCCGTTCTCTAGTTTCATTCCATTTGGTAAACGGTACCCGATTGAATGTTCTTCAAACTCTTCATGGTACGTGTCAGCACTAACCATTATTATATGATAATTACTGCAAGGCGAAACAAGAAATTAAAAAATGCGCCTTACAATTGCAGAATACGCATGCGTCATTGTTTTCATTGGTATATTAGACCTTAAAGTTCATAAGGTGAATCTGTATATGACGAATCTTGAGTGATACAAATCTTTAGAGTTTCAAACAATTAAATCTTGGGAGATAAATGAAACCGTAAGGCAGGGATGTGGCCAGGACTTGAAACTGGGGTTGTATAAGAACATTTTGGAGGGAACTTTTGCTGTCATTTTTCCTGTGGATTGTTTTCATACTAGTGGGGTGTAGAAAAAAATCTAGAAGTGAGTAAAGGAGATCTTGCAAAACCTTGACATGAGACGTAAAGGATTAAATAAAATTTTTGAAAGTGAGTATCAAATAAAGCTTGAGAATGGGAAGTACCTTGAGGTTAAGAAATCCGTAAAACCACACAAAAAAAGAAAAAAAATGAAAGCGTAAGAAATCGTGAAGGTCAGTATTAAACCAAGTTTGACAAAAGTGACCACTCTAGTAGATAGCTGGTGCTGATGCAAGCAGAACCACAAAAATTTCTTTACGTCCTGGACATGGGAAATATTGCGGAAGAGCGGGGAAAAATTCACTTTGTGGTTTTTCAATCTTCCTTTTCCAAAGCCCTTCCTTGTGGGCAATTCTTTATTGATAATGAATATTTTTCTTTTTTTTTCTCCTGCTATGAAACTTTTAAACGTGAAGGAAAAAGGCAGCGAAATGACAAAGTTCGTAAACTGAAACAAAACCACTCTAAAAAAGAAAAGAAAAACCTGCAGGATAAAAAAAAACAGGTATCCTTTTGTCGGACATTGCTCCTGTAAATGCAAGGAATAATAGGTGCTCAGCCAAGCGACAACTACTCCCTCTGATGTGGTTAATTACTTTGCTTGTTTTAATGTATGTGTGGTAGAACTGGATATATATCAGTTTAACCAAAGGAAAGATCTTATATATATATTCGAAATGAGTCATTTTGTGTTCAACACACGTGCTAATTTATCTCCCAAGCGGAAGGACGACGAAGAAATAAAAATACAGGATAAAAATACAAAGAATTTGTACATAGTGTTCCACTGTCTTTCTCTTTAATTGCATGATAGATGGCGCGACAAGCATTAATTAGTTGACATTTACAGATTCACCGCTGATCATTTTTAGCAAGTCTTTGAGTTTTAATAGCTTTTGTTTCCCAGTTAGTGCTTCCGTTTTTCTATTATTTTTGTATTAAAAATAATATGTTATTGTGCAGAGCTTAACGTGATGACAGCAGGCGTGGATATATAACAATAGAATTTGATGTTTATCGATTGTAAACATGCATGATTCATTGACATTGTCTCGCAGGCTGAATCTACCACGTTCAAGCTGTCGACCGATCTATCAATTTTCGAAAATTTTCTTTAGTTGTATTAGATGCACGTTCTGACGGTCAGGTAATTAACTGTAATACTATTCGTTTCATATCTAGAAAGTTAAAGAACCTGTATGCTGCTACGCCAGTGAAGATCCAGTTACAGCCAGACGGATTTGTCGTCGGTGATATGTGATGTGGAACATGAATCTCGTCCTCGTGTCTTATGATGAGCAGTGATTCTGCCAGAACTTCCCTGTGGGGGTGTCACTCCCCAAATTCTCAAGAATACCCGTCCAACTTAATTTTTTTTAGTCAAAAATTGATAGAAACCCGTGCAATACTCCAATTACATACACCCTTCCAATTTTGACTTTACACCCCCACAAACTGAAAATATTGGCGGAATCCCTGCTTATGAGTTTTGTGAAAGGGGTTCCCATTTCAATAGCAATGTACGAGACTTGTTCTCAGATACGGCGTCAACATCCGAGAATCTAACCCGGAATTTCTTAATATCGTACCGAAAGTGAGGTTGTTAGCTATTCTGCTACGCGGGAGGTCCATAATTGTTGTATAACTAGGGACACTTAAAAAGTGATTGGATTCGGATGCAACAAGTGTCAATTAATAGAGTGTCTGAACCGGATTTGAAATTTCGAATCTTAGATTTGGAATGGATATTCGGAATCAATTGAGATTCGAAGTTATGAATTCTCAATTTCGAATCTGATAGTCGGAATACATCCAGGTATCCAGTTCCCTGTATCGAATTGGATTTGAATGTTGAGAACTGGGTACAGGTATGAAGTATCGAACCTCTTATATGGAACACGGACTTGATCCGGGTGCAAAGTTCTTGTTCTCAAAATTTGGATTTAAATATCAGAACTGGATCTAAATTCGAAGTTTTGAATCTCGAAACTGGATTTGGTCAGAATCCTACATCTTTTTCCACTTATAAAATGTTAGACATGAAGTACCTCACTTTTAACTTCGCAGTATATGAAGTTAAAAAGATAATATGAGGTAATTTATTAACATTTTGATCAAGTAATGTACAATATATTTTTCTCTCTTTTTTTTATTCAAACTTACTCATGTTTTTTTTTCATTGTAATTTATTTATGACCAACAAACTTGACTGAAGCCGACAAACTTACACATGTTTCCAATTTTAATAGCAATTTTAAACATTACTTACTTGCGATAACGAACACAACTTTTTATATCCAGGTCACTGATAATGAAGCACACATATTTATATACTTTTAACTAGACCGTGATGAATACTATGTATATATATATATATATATATATATATATATATAATCCACTTAAGTATGTACATATAATTGAATTTTGATACATCACTTTCGCAGAAACGAAAATGATTAAATCTAAGGTTATGAAAGTACTTTGTTGTATCATATATAAATAAAACAAAGCTTATAATTGGTTTGTTTTCTAATATCACGTCACTGCTTGTTAGAGCTGCAGATAATAAGAGAAATGAAAAGCAAATTTAATGGCAAGGAAGAAAAATATGCATATTTCTATTGATTATTCATACAATGAAAATGACGAAGTGAAAATTGTCTTTTCGTCCTTGAATTTTTATGTAAATTCTGTTTTTCTTTGTTATACTTCAGTTGAGTAGAGTTGTAATAGATTGTGTTTTGTTTTTACATGGACGTTCTCAGGAGTTATTGAAGAGGAAATTAAAATTTAAAAAAAGTAGCCTTCAATTTGGGAGGCAAGGATAAAAATTAGATTTTTAGGATGAGTTCCTGTGGAATGTAGTGTGATATAAACTCATGCAAATGTTATCAGTTGAATAGTTGTGAATGGGCTTGTGGTAATTTTTAAAAGACTTTTTAAAAATGACTTTAATGAACTTTTTACTCGATAATTGTCTTAAATAAGAGCTCTTTAACAGCATTTGGAACTAGCTCTAAACGTAAATATGTAAGACAAAGCCAATAGTGGAAGAAACCTATCTGCTAAAAGAAAAATGGAATACTTACTGTATAAATTACACTCTAGTAAGGATAACTGGGGGTAACTATGAAATTCGGAACTAATGCAAATTAGGCTTTCTCAATTCTATAGCCATTGACCACTATCTAAAAGTGATACAGGACTGATTGATTCCATAAAAAATAATGACTATATGAAGCCAGGGAGATGAGGAGACAGTGAATCTCGATCGTCCACTTCTAGTCAAAACCAGTATTGACAACATTTTCAGCTATAACTTAGATGTTTATGCTTGTTATCGTTGCGCGACCCATTTTTATTTACGTCCTAATTCTTGCAAAAAAAAAAAATAAACGTAATGTTATCACAGTCCGGTACGTGCATAATTGAAGAATTGTGACATAAAGCAATGAAATGGACCTCACAGCGATAACAAGAGTTAAAGAACTGAGTTAGAACTGAAAATTTGGTCCATATTTCATTAGACTCGAAGTGGACGATCGAAGTTAAATGTTTGCTCTTGTGACTATATGTTGAAACTAACTGTTCACTCCAGTATCGTATGTAGAGCTCGATGGTCAAAAATATTTCTTGAGTATGTAACATGACCCTACTCCAGATAAACCGTACCGAATCGTTAGACGTTAGCAGTAGTATATATTATACTATTGATAGTATACGGAGTAAGAATTCGTATGTTCTATGCATCAACTACCAATGTGGAGTTTAATTTCCCCCGTAAGAGGCCTCCGTATCTACGGTGCAAGTGTGTATATGTGTGTGTGTGTTTTCATATTTTTAAAGATACTTGTCAAATGACAAGCAACAATGAAATTTTGAAAAGGGGTCCCAATAATACTTGTGAATATGTATAAAATGAACTATCTGAGGTTTTGACATAGTTTATTTTAGCTGGGAAATTAGAATTGCGTAGGCGTATGACATCATCATTTACGTGCATTCTAATTTCTCAGCTAAAATAAACAATGTCAAAATCTCAGATAGTTCATTTGATACATATTCACAAGTATTATTGGGGATCCTTTTCAAAATTTCATTGTTGCTTGTCATTTGTCCAGTATTCTTAAAGATATGAAAACTTTCTCACACACACTCGCACCGTAGGTACGGAGGCCTCTTAATAAATATATAACGCACGCGCTATAAAATATCACTTTATAATACAGAACTCAAATCACGCAAAATGACACTGTTGAATGACTGCATAATTATTTGTGTTGCCCCTTTCTATTCAAGCAACCCACATAACAGTCAACTTAACTGGGTTGCATATATGACGTCATTTCTGCTATTTGCATTTCGGCCACTTCCGCTTGCCCTCTTTTCTGCTTGAGACAAGATCGCTTGTAATTGAAAGTAGGTAACTTACGTCAAATTTTTCTAATCGTCACTCTCACGTGGTTGTTTCGTCCCCACTTACCCCTCACGTCTTCGCTTCGCCCTCACACCAGTCGCCCTCAGCATCACATTTCAACTAAACCATCACCTTTACACAACCTCCCCCTGGCGTTTGAATTTCGCTTCACTCTGACTTTTACGTTGCAACTTGATCCTCAGTGAGGTCAGTCTTCACGATGGCTGCCGTAATGAGGTTAGAAACCTAATGTTGGAATCTCGTAGGTACATGGAAATAAAAATAATGCAATTCAAAGTTTTCCATTCCCTAAGTTTGATATTTAAGGCGATGGAGAAGTGTAGGTCGTTACCACCAGATAATAGCAGTTCTTTAATAGCCTAGGACCCCAACCGCCAGTAGTGGTTATGACGAAATTTACTGACTGTGAACCAGAACTGGAAAGACACTGTAGGTTCGAACCCAGCGCAACCTACCGGAGAGTTTCCTGGGTTCTCTTTCAGCTCGACAAGACTAATTCGAAATAACCCTTAGAGTGAATACCCTGGCGTCATGTGTTCGCGAAGGGACGCCATTTCTAATATTTTATGTCGAGTTTAGAAGTTACGAAATACTTGTACAGATCATTTAATGTAAAATACATTAATAACTTGAATATTATTCAATGATGTACTTTAATATATGTGTAAAAAGTGCTGATCTGATACCGACATTTATTTATTTGCCTGCTAAAGACATCTTCATTGCAATTATTTACGTTTAGTGCCTCGTGCGTTGCATTGTGGGGAAATCGACAATTACTCGTAGGTCATATCATCTAGATCCACCAGTCGACATACGTGTATTTATGCATCAATGAAGAACCGTTGTGCTTAATTCTCGTAAACTATTTTTTTTTTAATTTACTAAGTCTAATCAATTTCAGACATCAATGTTTTATTCCACCTACTGTTAACTCTTAATATCTTCTGACATGCAAAGAAACAGTTGTTTTGCTGTTTATTTTGTGATTAGTATTTTTTTTATATATAGAAAATGAGAATAACGGTAGTCGAAGCGTATTAAATGTTTGCAGGAAACCAGAAAACATCACACTGGTTTTTCTGTTCCTTTTAAGCAAGTCCTTTTTTTTGTTTCTTTTACCATTTCTTTTTTGTGTGTGTATCTGTACAATACATCACGCTAGCACGGACTGGAGAACTTACTGCTAGGTTATTAATGTTCTTTTTTTTTAAAAGGAAGAAAAACACGAAGAAAAAGACAAAAAGGGAGAGGAGGAGGAGAGAATATCGAGATAGCAGGCGAAATAAGAACTTGGTCATGGAATGGAAAGGGTTAGAGGCTGGCGGTTTCGTGATTCCCTCGTCGCTGGCAGTCAACACACAGTCTGTAGAGGTCGAATGATTTAGAGCGATCACTTGCTCCTTTGCGTTGAAGACTATAACCATAGGAGATTGTGGAACGAAAAGGGGGGGTGAAGCCATTTTTGAGTGGGTGGGTGTACCCCAAGATACCTTAATGGCCTCATGCTTGTTTCTGTCCTCCACGGACCTCCCGTCCAATTGCCTCTCTTCACAACTACACCTATAGACAGAGAGCTTTGTTAAATCGTGAGAACAACTTTTCCTCAGGTATGCAAGCTAGCAGAGCAGCACAAGAAGTCTTGTTGGATAATACAATGTTAATGCGTGTGTGTATGTGTGTTGTGTATTGTGCGCAAGCGCGAAGAACTTCTTAGGCAACTTCAACTTCGTGCCTACTGCCACCATCCATCAAGGTTTTGTTTTCTTACCTTTAAGCATGCTTTTCTTGGCTTTTGCCGGCTAACTTGAGCACGCGGCCAAAGAAGATTGGATTTGTTTTGTTTCACGATTGGGGAAGGTGGTGTTAGTCAGTACGAACAAAAGGTGACTCAACCCATCAATCTAGTGTTGTTATCAAGCAAAAGTACTCAAGATTTGCAGTGATATTACCATGTTTGTGAGGCAAGAACTTTGTTATCGAACATTGTTAGGTCTTAAACAATTACGGGCAGATATAACAGGTTACTATTGTCAGTTGTCATCGGTGATTTAATTCGTATGTAGTCTGTTTACCAGTTGTGAATATATTTTCAGCTGTCTCAAAGGGTGTCAAATATTTGTGACCACCCCAAAATTACGAAGTGTTGTATCCCCCCATTCACCATTCACGACGTGTTGTTATCTCCCATTGACCATTTATAAAGTGCTGTGTCCACCAATTGAACATCAGCAGTGTTATAATCTCCCATTGAAATTTTCTGCAAGTGCTGTACGGCAGATTTCATCTACAAGCTGGTGTGCCTCCCCCCCTCGCCCCCTCATTTGCATGAAGATTTTTTAAAGTGTTACAATCAGTGATAATTATTAATCCTATCGTTGTGATATCGCTGTTTTGGTGTTGTTATTGCAGTTGGTAACTGAAGTGAGTGTGTGGATTCCTTTTTAAAATTCACATACTAGCGTGCAATTTCATTATCGTAACTAATTCGGTAATCTATTTATTTTTTTTGTTACTAATGGGAATTGTGTTACGGTTTCATGTCTGATTTATTTACTGTAAGTTACCACGAAATATTCCATCGATAGCCGGCAAAAAATTGATTATTGGTAATAAACGTGGTGTGTGTCAAGTTTGCCTGAAGTTACATGTTACACATTTTAAAAAAGAAAAACGGAAGATGGAGCGAATCATTCAGAAATATCAACCACTAATTTATTCATAAATTTAGTGTTCGTTAAGCTCACCAACACCCATTTTAGTGTGTATTTGTGGCTGTGACGTGAATCAAAATCTGTGTTAATCAGTTGCCGTCTTATATAAGTGAATAAAAATTTACTGGAACTTCTCGCAAAGTGTTCAGTGTTCGTTAAGATTAAATATTTCAACTGCATAATTAATTGACTAAATATATTACATATTCACGAAGAAATATAAGGTTTATATCTACTTTCTGAACAAGAAACGTTATGTTGCCGAACGAATATTCAGGTCCATTGTTTCACGAAGATCCACGATGTTTTATCTGCCATCGATTCTCAATCCTTCAGGTAGGTTCTTGTGTTCAATAATTACTAACAATAACTGAGATAATTTATAGTTATGTTATGTTCAGCGTATTTGTAATGATGTTTGATTTATTCATACCAGATGGCAGTGGCTTCAAAGTCATGTAGTATTTTAGTTTTATTGTATATTTGTGAGTAGAGCTGACAGATTGTATTTCTCTATTTCTCACACGTAAATTTGACTTTAGGAAGTCAAATATGGTACATTGATTTCTTTTGAATTCTTCAAAATGAAGAGAAGGAAACAGGATTTACATTAAAATTTTACGTATTTCAGTTTATAAAAGAAATAGTGAAGACTATGTTAATTATATCAGTTCTAACTGTCGACGCTTTCACTTGGTAGGATTAATTGCTACGAATTATAAATATAGTTTGGATTATTGGTCTACTTGAATTTTGACTATGCCTAAAATTTCAGTGTTCAACTAACACTAAGTTAATAAATATTAGATTATCTAAAGAAATAAATGTGTTAAGAGGACTCAGTGCAGACTACCCAAGGTCACTGGATCCACCACTTCCTTCCTTTTCGCGAATTCGATTTACCTTGACGACTTCTTGTGCTTTCTCATATTTAAAAAAAAAAATATTTGACAAATGACAAGCAAGAGTGACATTTGGGAAACATTTGGACAGCATTATATCA
Source organism: Lepisma saccharinum (assembly GCA_022664845.1). NCBI lineage: Eukaryota > Metazoa > Arthropoda > Insecta > Zygentoma > Lepismatidae > Lepisma > Lepisma saccharinum. Next base: position 10,217 of record JAGDQP010007676.1, on the reverse strand, counting down.
TCATTACTTATGAGAAGAATGTCTCCTAAATGATCTAACCCATTATTTGAAGACCCCAATTATAGATTCGAAATTTGATAGCCTGGCGTATGACGGTCACCATTACGGGCAGTCAGATTTACCAGCGAAAATAAACAATTTGAAAAATCTCGTATAGTTCCGCTCATGTTTTCCATCATTCGTTAGATTTTAGGCATATATTACCAAAGATCGTTCTTTTCACACCATTGAGAGATTTCGCGTACTTGTAGCATTTGTTCCAAATTGATTTTTGTGTGTGTGTGTGTATTTTATTAAGCAATCTTAGAATTTTAAAGAATTTCTCAGTTAAGACTAACTCGGATATATAGAAAAAAATAATAAGTAGGTCCACATGTCAGAGACATTTCTTTTTAATGCTGAGAACACACAGCCGTCCAGGATGCATTCAGTCAGTTAGCGGGAAACTTACACGGCCATTCGTTGAATGTTTTAAACGTCTAGGGTTCTTGATACCACTAATAATAAAAGATCATGACTGCTTTGAGGGATGACGTCACAGAGCACCAAGCATTCTGACCAATGGTGTGAGCGACATAGGGAAACAATTTTGGTCCTATTGAAAAGTCCAGGGACAACATTTTTAATCGTTATTAGCTATGTAATTAACTGATTAGTTCATTTTCCATTTCAAAATTAAATGATCTTTGATAATAATAAAAACTTAGTTTTGATCTAAATATTTATCTTTTGGAAAATAGCAGTTTTCTTAATTTGGTTGTGTAAAATTTATTTTGCTTTTCAAACTTCATTTGAACAAAAAAATGAATAAACAAAGGACATATGAAGGTGAGAGTTACTCATGACCTTTAAGAAATATAGAATAGGATTCAGCGACCTGGAGAAAGAAAAAACAACAACAATAAGTTATAACAATATGTTGGGTGTCCTTGATCTTTTGAATGGTGAGTGAGTCTGCTGTTTTGTAAGTGTTTGAGATATCGGCGTACTGAGAGAAAGATTTAATCTGGAAATACGTATAGAACAAATGTGTACGGAGAACATATTACTTTTTAAAATATGTATGAAACATCTTTTCTGAGTGTGAAATTTACGTTGGAACATGGTATTTCAATGCTACACCCAATAGTACGTTAGGGCTTGTTTTTTATAGCATTATTTAAACACGAAACATAGTTCTTTAAGAAGTATTTTTTTTAGTGCAAGGATTTTACAAGTTTTTGTTAAACAGTTTCAGTAGTGCTGTGGGAACTTCGATACCACTAAAAATTAAAAAGCGTGCGATGTGTCGAATATTTGATATCGAAAAAATCATTGTAAATCCGAAATAGTTGGAAATAAATGAATCGCAGATATCGAAAAAATCCATTGGAAATCGGAAATCGTTCAAATCGAAAAAAATAATTGGAAATTGAAATATCGTTGGAAATCGAACGAACATCGATCGAATCGAAACTCGAGTATTGTTCAAAGTGGAAATCGTTTAACGATATTCATATTTTCATTTTTCAATATATCGATCTATATATCGACAAATAGTACGGTCCTAGAATTCAACTATTTCAGGAAAAAAATGACAAGTATATATTGTATGAATATTCCCCAACAGCAAATTATCATTGTACTGATTCAGTTTACAAGATAATCACAATTACTCGTGATGCTGTTAGTAACACCAATATATTCGATATTACCGATTATTATTATTATCAAAAAAGTACGCTTCAGTAACCTGAAGTCGAGCCTGGATCTTTCAGTTACCGACCGAGTGTTGTATTATAGAGCTACATATCACTGCTACGAAAAACTATACATACGGAATATTCCTTGGGCCTCAGCCGATTCCACGGAAATTGGTCTTGGCAGAGCACTCGGCTTGCTACCGGTTCGAATCTTGGACAAGGAAATAATTGTTCTGCTAATTGTTCAACTTGTTAACATATTTATTGTCTTGATATTTACAAAATTAACATAATCAGGATTTAAAATATTCGTTATCGCCCCTTTATCTCAGATCGGAGGCAGTCACTTTTTAATTTAAGTAGCTAATGGCCCTGACACAGAAGAATCTGTTGCTAAATCACAAGTACACACGTTGGTCTGTTGAACACAGACAAGTTATATACACAGATATGTAACTTAGCGTTTTATCTTAAATTAGAAGTAAATGACCTAGCTGCTAGTCGACTATTGCGCCATCTACTGAAGAATTTGAAGACTCCACGATTGATGAATTTAATTTCGTGTAATCACTCCTAATTCTTCTTCTATACGTCTTGCCTTTCCCGACGATTTATGAAAACTGTTTCAGCTCACCAGCCTCCGTAACTAGAGTGATGCTTTTGTGTAGAGAGAGCAAAAAGAGGTGAAATGTCATACGAACGCGCAGAGCAAATGATTTCTGCGACAGTGGCGCCCCCGTTTGTAGACTGGTATAACATTGATTGAAGCTTTTTGATTGCAGTTTATACTGATGTCATGCGCAGTCAGTTTAGAATATGTTATGTGTCAATTTAATTATTATATAAGATGTTTCCGATCTGTACATAGTTTGTTTGTGCCATTGAAATTTACCCTGGAGGTAGAGTGGGGAACGTAACTTTTGACTCGATGCTCTTTTGTTGTTGCAGTGTTGCCATGTCTATAAAAAAGTCTTAATACTTTCTAAACAAACCTCGAATGTATATATTGTGATCTAATATTGACAATGCTTATTCAGAGAGCTATATTTGCGCAATGAATGTATAATTTGAGCACTGGACTTTTAGCCGTTGTGTGCTATACGTGATGAAACATTCATACGCATAAAAAAATGACAATGTATTTACCTTATATTGTTTACTTTGGAGGGAAAATTAATATGTTACAGTACGTAATACCATGATACATGCCTCGTTATAAATGAAGACGATAGATCCATAAATGTGGTGTGGAGACCAAGCATTGAATAGTACATTTATTTTACCCAACACATATATCCCGAAATTTTGTGTTCTCAAGCAGTGTAAGTAATGTGTACAAGTAGAGTGCGGATTTTATCATGTTTTTCCTAAAGATGAGTTTATGAACCTTCTTGTTCACCTTAGTTTTTCACAATTATTTTTTTAATATTTCTTGTTTACCTTAGTTTTCACAATTATTTTTTGAACACTTCTTGTTAGACGTAGTTTTTCACAATTAGTTTTTGTACGCTTCTTGTTCAACTTAGTTTTTCACATCTTTTAGTTTTTGAACATTTTTTGTACACATTTTGTTCCCAGTATTTTCTAATTAACTCCAACTTGTTCACTTTTGCATCGATTTTTTGTTTCAAAAAAGAGGGTGAAATGTAACGGACTTACCGTGTTCTTCTTAACTCAGGTTGGCGAAAAGCTCACCAGGACAAACTACCAAACCAGCCTATTGGTACACCTTTACTTATATGAGAAAAAAATGTACAAAAAACTGTTCAAATTGTGTTTGAAAGTGAGAAAGAAGATATCAAAATTTATTAATTTGAGGTGTTCAATTCCTTTTAAAAATGTAAGAAGAGTGTACATTTTTTTACAGTTTTAGTTTTCTGGTGCTTGTATTTTCACAAACACACAAACAAGCACCCACTCACCATATCATACATGAACACAAACACATTTACATGAGCAGTGTACGTTAAAAATTTACATCTATGGTCTTTTTTGTTGAACGTGCTTCGGCCTTCTTGATCAAATAGCTGTGATTATCTTCACGGATATCATCGTAAGATGAATACCTTCAGAGTGAGTGAGCGGAGAGGGAGCGATCCATCCACTAGGATTTCCACGTACTTATTTTTTTTTTAACATAGGTAAATGGAGAAAAAATATTGTGATTTTCATTTTCTCACGAAGTTTACTAACTACTATGTCTTTTCTTTTCTCTCCCATCCTCTCCAAATTGTTTTGCCTTATTATTATTTGGACAATTGTCTTCTTTCCCTTTATTCTACAGTTCGTCACGGAATATTGACGATTTTCTTTGTTGTTGATTGGTGACTGTGTAGTCACTGTAGTGTGTGTGTGTGTGTGTGTGTGTGTTGTTCGGACAGTTACGTTGAAAGTTGCTTACATGTAATCCTGAGATTTTGTTATTGAGGATGTTGATTATGTTCGTGTTTATAAAACTCCCTGGTTTTTTCATTGTTCAAAATTCTTCTTGGGGTTTGCTACCTTAATCAGTGGCTGGAGGTTGTTTGTTATGGTATCGAAATAGGAAAAGAAGGACTATATAATTTAAAGGTGTGGTTGCACCAGTTTTCTTTTTCTTAAACTTTTTCTTCTCTGGTTTTCTGTAAAGGACTGGAGGAGGACTATGAAAGGAAGTGTACGTTAGGTCGTCCTTGGAGCAATAGCGTCAGATCATAGCCAGGAACTTGTACTGTGCGTAATAACAGACCATCCTGACAGCTTTTTTTTTTCCTCGCATGTTTTCCTAGGTCAAACCAGGCAAATGTGTGCGATAGTGCCTTGAATGAAGCCAGGGCAGATTTCTTCCAAAAAAACCTTCTCTGTTTTGTTATAGTTAAGTTGACTCGATTGTAAAATGGGTTTTGAGATATATTTTGAGTTTGTTGTTTAAATGAATATATACCGTAGGTACTTTGGTCAGCCCGAGTTTTTCTTACCTGTTCAAATCTTGTGAGCCCATTATCCTATCAATCTGAAACTAGGAGGGGATCTAATTTCCAATCGATATTGAAACTTCGATATTAAAACGTTGATTTTCGATATATTGATACTTCGATACGATATTTATTTCGATTTTTCAGTTTGGTATTTTAGTTTGATATTTCGAGATGATATTTTTACTCCGATATTTCGATACGATATGTACGGTACTTTGATATTTCGATACCATATTCAGTTTGATATTTCGGTTCGGTATTTCGATATATCGTAAAATATCGATGTTAAAAAAATATCGGACTTGGATATTCAATTTTAAAAATCGAACATCCCTACCTGAAACTTTGAACACTTGTGTCTATATATATGTGTGTGTGTGTGTGTGCGTGTGTGTGTCTGATAACGTTACAGAAATCAGCTGTTAATTTTTTTTGAAATCGAAAAGGACCGCATCGCATGTCTATTTGAAAAGTGTCTTATGGTCCCACTAACGCCTAGCAGCTAGCTTTACAACCCACTATAATTCATTGCTTCAGTGCCCATCCTTCAACGGAAACACTTAAGATTCCTAACTTCATGGTCTTTAATAGTACGTTGTATTCAGAGCTCGAAATTAGCGGTGGTCCACTGGCCGACAAGCAGTAAAAAATTCCCAAGGGTCAGTAACTATAAAATGTCAGTGGTCCTGTGGGACATTGCTTTCTAAAGTTCCAATATATTAATAATAAACATACCTGTAGGCTATATTTAACGTTTTATCGAAGTGCTTTCTTTCTGTTTTCAAAAACAAAAAAACAAAAATCGTGAAATCGCAGAATCTTAGGAACTAACATATCAGCCGATCAACACCTAGCTGCAGCAAGTGCTGGATACAGCAAACATAACAAGTTTGCCACGCGAGTACGCCGTCTTATCACTGAATCCATATTGTGTAATATGACGTATCCTTCAGTATCCTTCTTTATAAACAAAGGAGAAAGTGACAGACGCCCCAATATTTCTCCCTACGACCCAGACTCTTCCGAAGAAGATATTTAGTGGAATAAAAACAAAGTAATGATAATTCAGACATCAGACGTTTCTAATTTGTTAAGCATGATCTTGTTTGCTTTGACATAGGATTGTAGCCTAAATGAATATAATAAAGTGGACTAAAAACTTACGCTTATTATATTTATGTACTCATCTGAAGAAGGGCCAGTAAGATTTTTTTGTAGTGGTTGTATCATAAATGGATTACATTAAAAAAGAAGTCCGAGAACTGACTACGTGCTGTCCAAGCTCTATGGTGTATTGCATTGGAATATCTTTTTATTATTCAAAAAGTGGAATTTGTCCTGCAAACTAAATGTGTGTCCTTTCGATAATAATAAATTATTCAGTTGTGCTAACCGAACGGATTCTAATTTTTAATACCACTGCTCAGAAGTGGTTGCTTAAGCTTAGATCAAGGCCATATTTCTTTGCAATTTCCTCTCTCATAGACAGAAAACGGGACTGATAAAGGGACGAGCTGAAACGGTCAGTTTCTCTAAAATATTAAAAGATTTTTGAATAAGCTTAAATATAGGCGCAGTATTTGAATCAAAATGTACGCATTCAGTTCGTATACGAATGGTTTTAATCCCATCAGTAAATGTTATTGATTACGTTCTGTATTTGAAGAAATGGTTGCTTCATAATTGACTGTTATTTACACTATGGGCATTAGCACACATGCTCATTGCACATATTCGTACCCATGCAGCGTTAGTTAAAAGGACTTCACTGAAACTAATCAATACTCTGTAATTTGTAATATCATTATCAGTAATTAATTCTTGAAATGAACGATGTATTAAACTCAAAACACACAGTAGACTAAGCTTCTGATTTCGTGTCTATATATTTAAACAGTAACACATTAAACATACAATATATGATAGATATTTTCTCTCTCACACACACTTACTACCTTAAATCTGTCTAACTATCCTAGTGGTTTACTTACTTGTTTACATACTTACACACCCTTCTCGAAACCATCACGAAGTCAGAAGTTGGTTACAGTTTCATTGTTTATCTTGGGATTGTCTGAAATAATCATGCTAGTGCAGAAGTTATAAAGTTATATATAGACGAGAGACGAATAATTCTGGAGACAATTAAATATACAAAAGGAAACTGGTTAAGACATTAACTATGTACAGAATCATACTAAGGAATTGAATTGAACGTATGACTTAGAGAGGAAGAGGAATAAGACGGATCCAACTCCTTTACAGTATTAAGGAAGATAAAGCTGAGACAACAATGAAACCGGAAGATCGGGATGGATAGAGAGGGGTTAGCGTGGCTTGAAGGACCTGCCGATTTGGGTAGAACACTGATGGTGATGATGATATACGTAGGAAGAAAAATTCTAAAATATACTTTTAAAAATTCAGCATAGTAAGTCACAGTTTACAGAAAACACGCTGAATGAGAAAAATCTTCAATATGTTTTATGTATTTTCACAAAATGTTCATAGATTTTTGCTTTAATATTAATACAAGGCACGAAGGTAAATTATAAAGTATCTGTGGTGGTTTATTTACATTTTTGACCCGATTTCTTGATTTATAAGTACTTTTAAGACCATTTTCTTTTGAAAAATAAAAAAAATATTTTTCTAGTTTATTTTTGTTACTATGATCCTTGAACAAGTTTTAAGTACAAGGACCTTTTTCATTTTGTGACTGTACGTTAGGAATCACTCTGTGTTTATAGAGAAGAAATGGAATGGGAAAGTGATTAGGAGACGTAGTAATAATCCTCCTGTTCTGTTTATGTATGAATTGATGTATTTGAGTATTCTCGCAAGCAAACAAGATCACGTGGGAACCCCTATAATAGTTTTCGGTTGATAGCGCGCTACTGCTGTGGGCAACGTTAAGTACAAAGGATAGAAGCATACGTTGAGAGCTTTCCATTTCTGATCATGCTTTCCCTAATTTCTCATCTCGTGCACACAGCGAATCAGAGAGAGGGAGACAGAGAAGGCGGAAATACAGAGAAAACACTTTGTTCCCTCAATTCAGCACATTGCTCATTTCGAACTCAACACATACATACTCTCTCTCTCTTTCTCTCTCTCTCTTTCTCTCTCTCTCTCTCTTTCTCTCTCTCTCTCTCTTTTGATGGAAGCCGTTTCGAATTCCGTGCATTCCAATGACTATTGCAAACCGGATTGATACGCTTACACAAACTACTGATAGCTTAACAATAACAACAGGCGTTTGCAGCATTCTGTCTCTTTCTCCTCATATAACCCATACCTCGCACCACACACATACAGATTCAGCATTAAAGTGGATGCTTTGTGTTAGCTTGCTTGTATGCTCTGTAAATGTGTGTATATGTTTGGGTAGAAGCTGGTTTCAAGTGGGGATGGAAGAGATAGAGGAGAATGCAGGCGGAATGAACGAGTGGAAACATTTATTGAAACCTCCAATCTACATTCACACGCTTGCCAGTTGCCAGGGATGATGATGGTGATGATGAAATGAATGGCAGCGCGGCGGCGCGGGAATAGTAACAGCTAACGCTAGAGATGTGAAATCGGTCCATTTGTTTTCCAAATTAAGTCCCAATCAAAAATTTTCGCTTGCGTCAGCCTTTTTTTTTTTTGTGATGGTGGTGGGGGGGGTGGGTGGGTGGAGATTCGATACGACATTGGCATTAAAAAAAGAGCAAGCAAGGAGAAACCATTCCAAAAAAATATAAAAGAGCACCAGACAGCAAATTCGTGCCTAACTTCCCATCCAATGGGTTTTTGGGGACATAAATTGTCCCTTTGTAGGTGTCTGTGTGCGTATATGGACAGAAGTGGGGAAAGGTTTAGTGAAGAAAAAAAAAGAACTGTCAGAAAATAGAAGTAACATTGAATGTCAGCATAATTTAACGATCTATTCCCCCCTTAATAATTCCCTCTTCGTGCTTCAGCGTTCGATTTTTCTCGATTTTATCTACACCACTCTGTAACCGTTCGTTCATTTCATAACCGGGATATTATTCATCACTAGCTACCTGGGAATAGTTAGGAATAACCGAGTTTCAAATTTTAAGAGTGAAACGAAACCGATTTTTATTTATTTATTGTTATTTTTAGTTCAAAACCTGGTTTTCGATTGAAAACTTCCGGGTTTTTATTCAGAGTCCGATTTTTGTGTCTAGCTCAAAATCTGAATGACCTTTTTTTAAAGTCAAGCGTTGATTTTTTTTAATAGATCTTAAATTTTTAATTAGGTGGGAACTTCTTATTATACTAAGTTTTATTTGAGAAAACACGAAACCATAAGGTTTTGAGGAAATATCGAAAATAGGAATTCGAATGTGTGTGTGTGTTTTTTTTTGACAGAGGTGGCTTCTTTGGAGTTTTTTTTTGTTTGTTTGTTTGTTTTCATAGTGTACTGTTCAGAAAGGCCTCTTAGCACTGTTTGGTGTGAAACTTTTTGAAACATTCCCTTGAATATGCATAATAAATACAATTCACGTTCTTGTGCACGTTATGTGAAATTCATTGCAGATTTTGTCTATGTGAAACTATGGCTATAATAGAAATTCTAATCTACAATAATCAGTTAACTGTTATTTTCTTCTAAAATAACGAACCTAGCGCCCTTGTGAGTTTAAAACCGATTTATCTTTAAATATTTTGAAGAAATACATAACAAAATCGCAAGTGGAGGATATTGTTTTTTGACCGAAGTGTACTTTTTCTTTATTCCCAAAGCTACCTCCTCATCTTATGCTTGCCGGGTTTACTTGTGTACTTTTCCTCCATGAAGTATCAGGCGATATTTTCGGGACAGGGCAAACAACATTAGCTTTTAAGCTAGGAGAGAAAGTGTGAATAATTATAAACCTACATAGAATAGTCAGATTTTAAAAAAAAAATGGTCTTTGGTTGTCGGTTAAGAACACACTGGGAAATAAATTTTATACTGAACACACCTAATAATCAAAAATAATATTGGCTGAAATAGTCTAGATAGTAATAATTATGTGAATCGAAATCATAATCTAGAAACTTCTAAACATTCTTTGTTAAATTCTTGGAAACTGAAAAGTTTTTGATTCTGGGTAATATATCGTTACTGGAAATGTCCGTGCAGCCAGCTGCCATGTTACCTTGAACTTTTCAGAAAGTTTCTTTTTAAAATACTCTCCTTCACTTGTTCTACTGTACATTTTATCCAGAAAGTATAACGATTGAGAGGTGTAGTCAAAGAAGGAGGTAATAAATAGGTAAGCCGCAAATAATTGCTTGAAACAGACAATATAAGCAGAGAAGGAAGCGGAATTCATAAGGTTACTAGTTTCATAATTATAGAGCTCGGATTTATGTTTGCTGTGGCTGGAACCATAGTTTTTTTCTGTCCATCACAAAAGGGGATAAACCACAAATAATTACTTGAAACGGGCAATATAAGCAAAGAAGCGAGCGGAATTTATACGGTTATTGAAAGTTTCATAATCCGAACAAAAACACCAGAGGTGCAAAAAGTGGAGCCAAGTTCTTTAGCCCTAAAAAGGTGTGAAATGGGAGACGGATG
>JAGDQP010007675.1:25185-66213 GCA_022664845.1 Lepisma saccharinum | reverse complement strand
CAATCAGTAGACTCCGTAGGGCCTCGGTAGAGATGGCGGAGCCAAGTAGATATGCTGAATCAGAAGTCATAAATCGTATTCCAGGAGCCAAGTCCATGAATCTTGAATAAAGAGCATCGTTCTGGTCTTGCGGAACATTTAGAAAACTAACTTCACACTTCGAAAAATTCACATGTAAGCCAATTTCTGAAGATGCATCCCGAATGTTAAGTAAGGTAGAAAGAACTAGGTCTGGATCGTCCGCGATATGCCATCATCTAAATACCATAAGTTCAATTCGGTTGTTATAGAATGTTATTTATTTACTAATTTATTTTATTTATTTCATTTATTTACTTTTATTTCTTTATGAACCCGTTGTGTATCCAACCCAGTCAGTCACTACAAAAAACACTCAGCTCGTTAGTGGGTCTTTACTAGTTGGTTTCTCACCTGAGCATTCCTTACATTCTATTTCTAAAGTTTCTCCCCTACGATGTCACACCTATGGTTTCTCACCTGAGCATTCCTTACATTCTATTGCTAAGGTTTCTCCCCTACGATGTCACACCTATGGTTTCTCACCTGAGCATTCCTTACATTCCATATCTAAGGTTTCTCCCTTACGATGTCACACTTATGGTTTCTCACCTGAGCATTCCTTACGTTCTATTTTTAAGATTTCTCCCATACGATGTCACACCTATGTTCTGTTTTGTTTACCATTTGATTCAGTGATTCAGCCACCAGCATCTTATAGCATGAAATTTTAATAATGTTTATTATAAGCGTAAATTTTCACATGTACTGACACTGGTATTCACATTTTCTCAGCATGTTATTATTGTGAGTTCCGGCGATTCGTTGTTGTTTTCCACATTCTTCCTGGAGAATTTGAAAATCAGATTCATTTGGTTTCGAAAATAATGTTCCTTTTATGATAACAACAATTGATTTCATTATTTGTGGGAACAAAGGCCATATAAAGATTAGCCATCGAGAGTCTCATCACTATCATTTTCTGAATCTTCCCATCGTAAGTCATAGTTTACACACTGATCTTCATCTCCTCCACAAAGACACTGTTCCGTACATCGCAGTGACTGAGATCGAGATTTTCATGCCAAAGAACATTTACTTATTGTGCAACCGCAGCGAATCAGCCGCAATAGTCTCTGGAGAGCAAGGTAGTGTGCACATCACAGGAACAATCTTCTTCTCATCACTAGTTTCTTCTTCCCATCCACAATCTATTGGCTTGGCAGATTTGGATGCGATTTTCCGGCACTTTTCCATACCAGTACTTGGAAGTTCACTCTTTTAATGAAAGGTGTAAGGGCCGCTCTGGTTGGAGGAAGACCTGAGCCTTGAATGTCCCTTTTCGTGAATAGCCACCATCGTAGTTTCCCTATATCTTGAATGTTAGTGCTCGGCACATAAACATTGCAAATTAACTTCTCAATGATCCTCTCGTCATCGTCATTGAACCGACTAGAACCGAGATTTTCAAGAGATTCAAGCATCGCATCTAAAGCGTTGTAAAATGCTTTCCAAAATATTTTCTTTGACTTCCCTGAAAATTCCCCAGAAATGTCACACCCTGATATAGTATGGAACCCAAGTAAGGCTTCTACTCTAAGAAATCCAAGAGAGGTACGGAGAGTATGAATATCTATCATCCTCTTATTAGCTCCAACTCCTGTGACAAACTTCGTATTGGCAGGTAAGTGTCTAGACCACCAAACAGACAGAACAAGGACATCAGTATCTTGGGACATTATGTGGATGGTCTGTGCCCCTTGAGACGCTGCATAAAGACTGTGAAGTATTATTTTTGTATCTGTTTCTTCATGAGTACTCTTTAACTCACTGATGTCCTTCCTACTGAAACTTTTACGTATCTTCCAGTTGGCAATTAAGCGTTTTCCCAACTTGCTCGCATAAAGTAATTTTTTTTCTGAAAGATAAACTGTGAATGAATCTTTGGTTTTTGGACGGGACAGAATATTTCTCATAGTGATATTTTTTATATTGGCAGAGTTAGATATCTTTTATTCGATTGTTGGGCTGTCTCTTGCTCTTTTCTTCCACATTGACATTTTAATTATTTATTTCCATACGTATCAAAAACAAGATGAGTTTCATTGTATTTCAAGATTGTTCACTCTATTCTTTTGCAGAATTCTATAGACAAATTGATACATGTGTTAATATGCGCTGGCTTTTTCAACGCTTGGAATTCCGCTATGCCATCAAGAATAGCGACAGAGTAAGAAGCAGCTGATTTGTGTGTAATTGATGCTTCAGTGCTACTAAGTACGGGTGTTGTTGAATCGATTTCTTCCAGTCCTATTCTTTCGTCATCTTCCACTTCCAACCTTCCAACTTTCTGAACTGATATTCTCATCTTCCTGGAGCAGCAACTCTTCTGTAGGTTTCCCATCCTCTTCTGTAGGTTTCCCATCCTCTTCTGTAGGTTTGCCTACATTCTCTAAAATTTTCATAAGAACACTCTCATTCCTAGATAAGAATTAGTCTAGCATCGTTTGTTTTAAAGATACAGAAATGGAACACACCTCGTTCGAAAACCCTTGAACTGGCCTACAACACTTATTTCAGGGCTATTTCGCCTACCTGTGGTAGTTTACGAGTTATTTCCCTTTGAATATAAAGAAAAGGGATCGAGAATAATTAATTTTGGGATTTAAGGACGCCATATTTAAATAAAGCGCCGATATAGCAACAAATTTTCCTAAAATGGAATTTCTAATGTGTTATTAAATTATTCGCACAACCACGAAGGTTTCATTTAAAATTTGTAGAAGTTATAGCACTTTAAAGGCAGAGAGACGAATTTCACCGGCGGCCATTTCCCGCTTTCCCCCTCCCGGTCCCCTGGCACGGTTTTCGGCTTGCCACCTGGTACCACATGATTAGGTATCTTCCAATGAAGGTATTCCTCCTACCCGCAATATCTCTTCATTCAAAATCCCACGAACTTACAAATGCGCCTATACTATTTGGAATGAGGACCCTCTCTGATTACTTTTCCACGGGCAATGATAATACTATTAGTTCTAATATTATTCCAGAGTTTGTGTGGTATAACAAATAAAACATGTTAAAAAAGCTCCCCTCCTTCCTTCTGTTTTCAATAGAATGTCTACTTAGATATTTTTGTCCCTTGACGTAGTGAGTAAGCATTTTTCTGCAGAATTTTCAGGAATGTGAGATTACTAGTAGTCATCTTTCCTGTTCGTCTAGGTGAGGAAAGAAATCCTTTCCGGTAGTGTGAATGGTATTTAGAGGCTAATCTAAATGATTCACCTCACTCCTCTAAATGAACAATTAGAATTTGAGGAATATGTAGCAGACATCACACTCTTGCCTTCTCTACTCATTCTGGTGAGCAGGGACTGGATTCGGGGGCTGAGCACGTTTCATGAACGGCACATGGGAAATATGGAGGCAGCGATCCAGATATTCTCGAAATACAGGACGAAGCCAAGTGGGGGTGGTCAGTCTCACACTCGACCGCCTTTACCTCACAAGTTGCCTAGGGAAGCTAAGGACACTATGATACTCAACTTGATAGAAGGCTGAGTGCACTTCAGTGTGTCAGACATGGAAACATTGAAGAAAAGTTTCCAGCATCCTGGCCGAGATTTGATCCATTGGTGTCATTTAAAAAAATCTTATAAGGACAAGACATAATCAAACTTATTAGAGTATTTTTACATAAGATCTAATCATATATTAAAACGTCATATTTCAAATGGGACAGCACTTTGACTGCTCTATTAGAACATTAAGGACAATCTAGGACCTAGGGTGGTGGCTCATTGCTCACCTCTGGTGCGTGGGGTCCTTAGTTCGCAACCGACTCGTGCCATGTGGGCCTTGTGCTGGATAAATACCATGTGCGTTGGTTTTCTCAGGGTGCTTCGGTTTCCTCCCACTTTCTTCATTCCATTTATTCTCGAGCATCTTCATACATCCGGCATGAGCCAAAGCTGCCTAAGGGGTTTAAAATTAAATTTTTAAATTAAGGACAATCGTCACGCATTAACCCTTGCATTACTGCATTTACCCGAAATATATTTAAACCGTTCATGTTCTTCTGTTATGCAACTCTTCCCTGACTTAAACATCAAGTTAATCAGAATTCCCGTCGCTTTCACCCGATTCCAACTAATCTACCTAACTGGCGTAAGGCATAGTTATGTATCATCTGTATAATGTATCTTTGCTCTTTCTTTCTTTTGCGATATTAGTTACGATCTGTTTCTGTTATCAACAACTTCGCGTTTTCGAATTGTATATTTCTATCGTCGTATCTTGTTTACGGTTCGTGATATTCGAATGGATGCTTCGCTGTTCTTTATGTCAACTTAGGATCAACACAATCGTGTTATCCATTCAGAATCTTAGGTATAGTCCAGGAGTATATCTAATATGTATGAGAATCAAGTTTCTCATTATCAATGTTCATTCGAAGCATCTGATGTTTACATCCTATATCATAAGTAGGAGTACATGTTACCTTCTTCAGATTTGTGTAGTATTTAAAGGTAGTTTAGTTCTACAAAGCATATTGGTACATGCTACTAGAATAAATGTCTGTACTCATAACTAATGGTTTATGTTGGTAGTTGTGACATCCTTAATTTTTCGACACATTATTATAATAACGTCTCAAGATCAGTTTTTTGTAAACGTACACCATATATATGTAATAAACATAGCAATACATGATAAACATAGCACTAACGTTTAATGGTTTTCCTGCTTTTTGAACTTAATTTGGAATATATAATTCTCATGCCCATGAATCATTACACTTGTATTCTACAGTGTAGGACGAGGCGTGGAGACAGGGAATTCCATTCACATCAGTTGCCAAATTCTCTGTTCTGAGAGGATATCTTATCAGAAATGTAATGCAGGGTACACGCGGGCTTTCGTTTTATACTCCCCTCAGTATTTTAGACATCACCGTATACGCACCTACATTTTTATGAAATACGCAGGTAAGGATAGGATAAGGTATCTATGAAATACGCAGGTTAGTAAGTGAAATATTTTGTTACATCGAGCGAAGCGTATAACCAGCTAAAACGTTAGCATTACATCCCTGCTCACCATATATGACACGTGCACCTCTATGCCATTTTGTGTTGGCGATGTGACTCATGACTGCAAATATTGTTTCTATGTCAACTGTATTGGATTAGTATCTACTGCATGTACCATGTTTGTATGTACGGGTTCTCTGCCAGGAGTCCTCTACGTTTCGGCGCCTCCGTTTGGGCGCCACTATTTAGGCCCCGTCTACGTTTCCGCTCTGCCAGTGTCGCTTTTCAGTGTACTGTATTAGTTTACTCTCTAGCTAGGACATATAGCTTTATCTTCTTATGCGTCGATGTGTACACTTCTCGCCAAATGGGTTTCAAAGTCACTTTTCATTGTTTTCCCACTAGCAATAGTCTTTCAAAATGCGATTTTTTGGGCAGTCACCCAGTTAGAAGCTGAAGGGAAAGCTCTTGAGTTGTTTGTCATATACTCTGTTTTTATTGGTATATTCTTAATTTTTATATCTCCTTCTTCAGTGTTTGATACAGTATTAGTTCTTTTCTGTACATCTATGGGTTCTTTTGGTTTCTTCCCGTTTTCTTCTTTCAATTGTTGCGTTTGATCCTTTGTGAGTCAAAGATCTAGTGGATCTAGTGGATGTTCTTGTTTGCTATTTTTAGTCCTAAAAGAGGCCAATTTCTAGATCTATTTTTCAGCTCTCGTTACTTACCTAGCAGCATAACGATAACGGGCCGACATCGAGCCTATACTAGGCCAATAACTCGGATTCCGATCATTTTTGTCTTCTGCCTAAACAACGATCTACACTGGCATGGTACTATATTTCGACATTTAAAGCTATTTCTGAAAGATAAGAAAGGTAAAGTACTTCATTCAGAAAACATGCAAAAGGAAATTTTACAGATTAAATTATGAACATACACGGGAGTGCATGCAGCCAAGTTTTGCGTCACAAAACGTCAGCAATACCTAGATTAAAAATTCAAGTTTTAGAATTTGACGTAAAATGCAGACCCGATTAGTATTTACGAAATAGTAAATAATAATGAAGTTACTCAAGTTTCGGGATTTCAATTAATTTTCAAGTTTTGATAATCACGTCGTTTGTAAAAATTGTCTTAGAATATGATGCAGTAGTGGAATCGTTTAGACCTAGCCACTATCTCGAAAACCCTACAGACATGAATGATGCAAAGTAGAAAAGAAAGTAATATCCTAAAGTGGCGACTTAACTTGTAGCACACTCTAATACTAACTGAATAAAGAAATTAGATAATAATAAAATTATTTGAGTCTAGACAAGAAATATACATTTTTACCCAGAAATAAGTCTATGCGCTTTCTTTAAGAAAATAACTTATATTTCTTGTTGAGTTGAAAAAATGTTATGGATTTTTCTACTTGTTGGTCATGGGATTCTTTTGGTGAGATTCAAAGACAGTAATGACTACACCAGTGTTCGATTTGTAGCTGGGAAGGTTGGTATTTCCTTCTCTCTGCAAAATCTTCCCTGACTCTGCTTTTCGAAATACACCCCAAGACTTGGATATGAACAGATAAAACATATGGTTTTCTACGTTCCTCTCTCTGGAGATTGTATAAATCGGACACTGGAATAAATGACTTCAGTTCTTTACTGTGCTTCAACACAAAATTTAAGAGACGCACGCATACAAAATTTTTGTTAAATTTATTTTGGTCATGAGACTTCATAACAAACTGGAGTGATGTGATGTAAAATATTTACTACACTCCATTGGTTTACAAGACCAGGTTCCTTTATTACACTTCAAGCAGTTTTTAAATTTACACCCTTGAAAGAGTAAGAAGGTTTCATAGTTCAAATTTTAATATGTTCATGAGACTACTGTAAAATATTTTCTAAAAAAATGAAATAAAACTTGAAATAATAAAAAATAGAAGCGATGATTTGATTTTCTATTTAACAGTGATATTGTCTATGTACTGGCCATAATTAAACGTATTCAGTCTAGAAAATATTTGAAGGATAATGGGAGAAAAAAAAAGAAATTCCATTTAAAAAGTGTTATTGAGAAAATCAAGTATTGAATACATTAATCGCTTATTGTTTAACCAACTGACCAAATATGTATAATATTGTCTCGTGTTATCATTTTTGAGTTTTAAAACTCCATTCTTTGAGAGTTTTGCAGTTCCATTTCCCTCAATAGAATGAGGTGTAAAACACATAATTTCTAGAAACTGACATTCCCGGTTCTATTTCGACATGTTTCACTGTAAAATACAAAATTTAGAATAGGAGTAAAACTTATGTAAATAAGAAAAATTGCAAATGCAGTTACTTTGGAGATTACGTTGCTACATGAAAATCCGTTACAAACCAATAATGTATTTTAGATAAAATGGGCTGTCCAAAATCGGAGCTGTTGATAGACATATGTTGACAAAATGATTACTGAACGAAACTTACCTGTCGACAAAACGCACTTTTCGACAAAATAAAATTTCGGCGAAACGTCTTTCGGCAAATGAGTTTGTCGACAAAACGAAACTGTCGATAAAGTGAGCTGTCGACGAAACGTACCTGTCGACAAAGTGGTGTCGAGAAGTTTATCTGTCGACAAAATGATTGGCGGCGAAATGAATGCGACCGAAGAAGTGTCTTACATGTATAAACATATTATAGACTGTTAGTACTAAGGTTTGCGATAAGAAGGATATGAGATTACGTCATAACTCCCACGATTGAGCGTTTTTCAAATATGTTTTGTCATATGGAATTTATCATTGTCTACTACAAGTAGCGGGGCTTTGTAATTGATCGATTGAAGTTTGTTTTACACAAAAGCTAGTAATAAATTACAATAATTGCTGAGGAAATCAATACGTTGTAATTAAAAACTAAAAACTTGTAAAACTAACTAACTACTTGGCTTCATCAGACACACTCTCAGCGTTGGTTCATATTTTTAGTTTTTAATTAAAACGTATTGCTTTGCTCAGCAATTATCGTATTGTATCTTAAGTATATAAAAGCACAGCTTTGGCATAGAAAATATCTTAACTGCTGGTGGTTTTCGTAAATTTCTGACATCAATAATGGTTTTCTCAGAAAAAAAGAACTGGTAATTCACAAGAATTAATGGTACTTACGACATTAACAACAAAATAATTTGTGAAGTCTACTTCAATTATCTTAAAGCATCCACATCTCATTCTACATAACACTTATCTTACTGTTTTGACGAACCAACATTTTATTGCAGATGTACACCGCCCGCTGCTAAGCAATGCTTCTTTCGTTTAATTGGTACACAGTTGTCAATTTCTTAACTTTCCTGATTTATCTGTACATTCGAAAATGGTTGAACGAGAAACATTGAATTGTCTGGGAAATGGCGTGAGAGTAGTGCGTGGCTTGGCCTTCAGACACGTCTCTATTACTTTGTTATCCACCATAGTACTTTGCCTTCCTCTCCATCTACTACCTTACTTAATTGGAAACTTTGGTCCCTGGAATAATAGTTTTCAACCAGCTACTAATTCATGGTGAAGTTGAGTTAATGTCCCATGCGATACGTCATTGTCGCCGCAACTCCTAGTTTAAACTCATGTAACTAAATTACCTCTATATCACACTGTTCTAGCTACCCATCAAGGGTATTATAATCATCCGCACTAGTACTCTATTCGGGCGTAAAAGTTGGCTACTGCCGTGACATTAATTGGATGTTATTTAAGGTTTAATTGGTTCAGCGAAATATTAGACACGAACACTTGAATTTGTCAATTTTACATTGCGGGGCATTTTTACCAATCCATAATAATAATTATTATTGTACACGCTCAAGTTTTCCTGTAACATAATTCCGTTTCGCCACCAGTGAGCAAGCGATCAAATATGGGTGTGTTCAGGTGCCGAGGGAGCAAGGACAAAGAGGCTGTCACTCGTTGTTCCTTGTTGGCTGCCGATATTGTGTGGGGTACCCACTTGCTTAACCTGTATGACTTATCTATCCCATGCAGGTGCAGTCTGACTGTTTCAGCGGAAACATGGAACCTTTCTGCAAGTTCATCACACATTAGACCACTGTCCTCCTTGATGGCTGCTCTCAGACCCTCGTCATCCAACACATGTGGTCGTCCACTGCGAGGTTCATCAGCAAGTCTCACATCTCCCGAACATAATTTCTGGAACCAATGCCTGGCGGTGCGTTCGTTCACGGCATTCTCACCAAATGCCTGGAATATGCGGCGACTTGGTGCCTTAGCTGACATACCCACTATAAAGTCATACATCAAATACACTCGAACAAGCTGCTTCGATACTTCCATTTCTGTTTTACACTGGAGGAGCTATGACTGTTGTGTGTGAGCAACGTGATTTTATTACTAAAAGTCGATGGTCAGACTAACTCCCGATCGCTTGGTAGGCACGTGCGTCATTTCGTTTCCTCTCTATGAGCGCATGATTAATGGGACCTCAAAAACGGGAATTTTTTTTGTTACCTTCTACTTTAAAAACAGAAGTCGTTACGGGGTATAAGTATTTCAATTAAAATGAATGTGAAAGCGTATTTGCGACCCAAGAATTAGGCTGATTATGTACTTGACCAAAATAGCGGAGAGTGTATTAACGTGTGTAAAATCATGGAAGTTGGAATGTAAAGTTATTATTGCCCTTAATTATGAAAATACATAAAAAATCAGTTAAAACCATTGTAAGTATTTCCCTCTCATACATTTATTCCCGGCAAAAATATCGCGCGTAAGAAGGACCATAGAATCATGTACAACCAAGCGAAAGAACATATCAAATAGTATAAACAGAAAGAAAAAGGTGTCACAATACCAATGACACCATGTTATATGGTTTTAGAAAATGAGATTTTTGTATCCAGAAATGAGAAAGGAAATGATGTGAGAGCTGAAGAATTGTATTTTACATTATTTCTTTCGTTCAAAATGGTTAGTGTTGTCTTCAAATCTTGCAATGTTAATTTAACTCATTTCCCGACCTCATACAATGTTAAAAATATGCACATCGTCGTAAGTTAGATCACAATACAATATTGTATTGTTACTTCCACATATTTCTATATATTTATATATATTTTAAAGCATACTTTTAATATTTTTTTAAATTACCCATAAATACTAGCCTGTAAAGCTGTGGCGTGTTTGGGATATGGGTTTTAAAGGCATTCTTTTCTTAAACAATTCGTACTAAAAAGTAAAATACAATTTTGTCGATGCATAACTAAAATGAAAACCATGTGGCGCGCTCTCATATACAGTCACTTTATAAATTATTTAATTAGCGCATCTAAAGCTTTTCTTTTTAGTCATGCATGAACAAAATTACTTTTTACTTTTTGCTACGAACTGGTCAAGAAAAGTTTGTCTTTAAAAAGGTTTTATTTTTATATATATGTAATTGATTTATGTGCAAAGAGTGAGGTTCCATAACCATTTACTTTTCAACTCTATCAAACAAATCTGACTTTAACGTCCTCGGTGTACCACCTGAATAATTCTGAACAAACGGAATACGGTGTTAGCATTGTAGAATCTATAGCGACTGGGAAATCTTATTTTGGTGTTATTGGTAGAATCGTGTTAAAATACGCACAGAATGCTGCCAATAAGTGTATCATTTTACAGAAGATAGAATAGTGGTTGAAACCAAGAAGACAGTTAATGATCATGGTATATTATCTTAATATTGAGACTCAAATTGGATTCAATATGGTGAATTGTGATTGTATTGTATTATGTAACTTGTGATTAAACATATTCAATTATAAGCATTATGCCATGTCACAAACGGAGAATGGACAACTAATTTTCTGTGCTTGGACAATTTGTTTACATAAAAATTAATATAGGACCAGGCGGTTTATTTAAAGGAATCAATTCAACGAAAATATTTTATTTTATGGATAATTAAAGTAAGTTGTATAGATAATGAATCTACTTAATTATATTGTAAATTCAGTGGAACGCAAGAAATAGTTTGTTTCAGAAATTTAGGAAACATGAAGAATAACGCAATATAGTTGTAGAAATTTATGTTCCTAATCGTAGTAACAGGAGATGTAAGAGCACAGTCTGGAGGTTGAAGGAACAATTTTAAATAAATAATTTTGTCTTTCTAGCTTTAGTCCGACCGAAATAACATGATAACTGGGCCCCAATTATTTACATTGCTTCCTCCCACCGATCATGTCATTACGATCGGACTATATATGCTACTACCGTTTTTTATTTCTGCCTACATTACCGTACAGGGACGTGGATTTGGATGCAGTGCAGTAATGCCCTTTTTAGCCGTGTCTATGTTAATTATTCTGATTGAAGTTGTATATATAGGAAGCATAGTAGTCTGCACTGTAGAGGAAATTTTTGCATATTTGAAGCAGCGTGTTCTTCTCTTCCGGGATAATACAAGTTAAGATAAATATGTTTCTAAGATTTGAAGCAAGATGGGAAAAGAATATGGGGGAAAATAGGAGACCGAGAGGAGAAGGAAAAAGAAAGGATAAAGAAGAAAAAAAAGGACAGAGAGAAAAATGCGAGAAATCAATAAACACAGAAAGTGAGCTGCAGGATAAGATTGATGTTTCAGAATTGCAAAAGCAAAAGGAACAAGTTTTAACAACCAAGATAAATGAAATTGAGAAAATGAGAAAACAGGATAAGATCATGGAAAATTGTAGATTCAAAATTTAAGAGAATAAACCAGAGGAGAAACAGAGCAATGTGGAGAGTAATGAAAGAAGCAATAGAAAAACGAGGGAAGTCCATTACAAAGCTAAGAAGTGGTGGCAAGTGATAGAAGTGGTGCAAATTCTAAAAGAAGGTATTGGTGTAAGAAAGGAGGAAATATGTGATGGAGATAAGTGTGTGAAGAAGAAAACATAAGAAAAAATGAAAGAGACATAGACTAGGAAAATGTAGAAAGAATGGAAGGAGAAGGGGAGAAAAATGGAAAGGACAATGTACTGAAGAAACGATTTGGAAGAACAGTTAAGTGAAACGTATTCGGGATTAAACATAGCTAACAAGAAAAGAAGAAGTAGAGAAAAGAAAAGTAAATCTTATCGAACAATGAGAAATGAACAAAAGAAAAATGATTAGAATCGGATGAAATAAAGGAGAATTCTGAAGATGATAAAGGCATATTCGAGAGAGAGAAAAGGATGGAACCAGAAAGAGATGATGGTAAAGAAAAGAAAGAGGAGCGGAAAATAATATTAGAATCTATAAGATATCAAATAGAAAATCCAGTTAATATACAGAGTAAACCAACGATAAAAAAGAAATTCAAACTTAGAAATAAAGGTAAAATACACATAGATTCAGTTTTGAAGAGGAAGAAGAAAGCAAAGAAATTGAGAGAAAAAGTGAAGAAAAAACGAGCAACTAATTTGAAGCGAATATACTTGTTGAATGGAAAATATTCCTATCTCCCTATAATTCCTGGAGTCCCACAAGGTCTCTGAAGCAAGGTATTTGGGAATTTCTAATTTTTGCCCTTATTGACTAAAAATATTGAAGTGAACTCGTGATTTTTACCTTAAGCTACCCAGTAATACTACTAAATTATAACACCTCACTTTTGTTTAATTAAACTGTAACGCATAAAGCTATAACACATAAACAAATATCAACACCTAATAAACTGTAGCGCATAAACAAATATCAACAAATACGGATAATGTGCCTACTGAATTGCCTGGGCATGGAAATGTTAACATTTGCTTGCCGTATACTATGTTATATGTAAATACTATAATTCCGAAATTCTATGGAAAACCAACTTCAGCAAATGATAAAGTAATGTATTTAAGTAACGATCATATTGATTTAATTACCATCATATGCATACCGTTATCATTCACACATTAAAACACTTTATATATGATGCTAGTGAATATTGAACACATATACAACCATGAATATTGTTTAAATATACTGCAGGACATATGGATAATGTTACTAACGATTATAATGGCTTCGTAAAATAATATGCTATAAAAGGATTAAGATATACGTTTGAACTGATTGGATACATTCATGGTGATATTTTCTACCATTCCATTAAACTAATTCCATCAAAACGGACGTTTTGCCTTACGGGTGAAGGTAAAGTTGTTATTGAAGTTACTACATTACTTGCGAAAAAGTAATCTTTTCACAGCCAGTAAAATACTAGATGAAATGTTACAGAATCCAAATGTACATGCGAAATATATAAATACTAAAGTAAAGATTAAAACAGAAACATATTCAAAGGTATTATGAACATGCTATTAAACGATTTATATTCTGTATAAATCCAAGGAGAATTGATTTTATGTTTATTAATAAATATGTTTTCCATGGCACTATTACCACAAATCCATTTAATTTCAAATATAAGCTGTGCGTTATATGTAAATATAACGCCTGTACCTAGGAAATTTCGACAGCCCGATTTAGACAAGAACTTGTATATTCATACCTTTCATACATGGTTTTCCTTCTCTGACATCCACTGTTTTAATCAGCTAAACGTTTTTTCGTTTTTTGAATAAGCTAATTGGTAAACATTTTTCAAACCTAACTTGACGTTAGATTCAAGTAGTAACGCTGCATTTGAACGACAAAGAACTGTGTGTTTGGGACAGCATTTTAATAAACATTTACCATCACCTGTCACAACAATTAAATACGGAGAGTTTCGCTTAAAATTAGGAACTAATTTCCAGAGAAAACATTTATAAACCACTAGAAATATAAATGCCATTCAACTTTATCTATTTTAAAAAAGCTTCAATGTTTCAAAATCATAATATATCAGGTAATGCTGCAAATTAGTTGCTGCTATCTGTTTGTTCTCTTCGTGTAGCTACTATTGTGACCACAAATCCAAAAAGGTAAATATCGGCTTACTTTTCATATATGTACATCTTGTCATGCTGAATATCTTGATAGTTATGGTTTATTACCTTTTGTACTATATCATATACGATTTTTAAAATTAAAGTTGATTATATTATACATGGAATGAAAACAAATAAAATATACTTTATGTAGCCTCTGTGGACATTATTGTTTTGTGTATTTAGTCTCCCGCTCATGAGATTATTCGCAACACTCACTTTCATCAAAAAATTCAAAGCCTAATTTCTTAATTAACTTTTTCTATAATGTTTTTATTTACTTTTTTACATGCAAAATTATTAGTGGTATTACAACTAGAGGCAAAACGGACGGAATGAATATTGTCACTGTAGAGGAGAATAAGAAATTATTTAAACAAACGGACTTTAATCTAATAGTAAGGAGTTTACAATGCAAGATGCAGAACATAAAATAATTTTTAAAATTACGTTAACAATAGTTAAAATAAAAATATAAAATAATTATTTCATGATTAGTAAAATGAAATAATCTAACATAATATTAGTAACATAGTATTGAGTGCTTTCATTGTTCAAACGCAAATATAGTTTCTGTACGAGTTCGAGCATTTCAATAAATCAAACGGGTTATGTTAAGTTGAAATAACATTTTTTCAGCAAATCTTATGAAATACCTGGATTTAATGACGCCATATTAAAAAACCTATACGAGATAATCATCTTGGATTAGGTTAATTTATATGTACAAAGTAAAGTTAATATAACCCGTATACGAAAAAGAAAGAGGTGAAGGTAGAGAGCTGGAAAACCGAGTCAGAAGCAAGAATTTTAGAAAAAAATATAGTAGGTCAAGGTCCCGTACCAGACTTCTTTGGCTGGATGCTGCCAGTGAGCATACAGGATTTAGGTCACGTTACCAGAAGCTGGGTTACGGTATTTCCCTGAATATAAATTGCTATATTGTGTCAAGTGACATGTATACGGTACTTCTAAGCGTGTTCGAGGTTGCGGAACATCTAGATGGTTACTTCCGGAATGACGGTAAACTTTATTGCAGATATATATTTATCAGTTTCAGCTAGTAGCTCCCTTTATGCAACACTTCTAACTGCAACATTTTGAATTTTAAATGGGAGGACAAATCCTTTTAGCTCGATTAGGTATAATGTTATTTGCTATGACACTCGACATCGTTTCAATAGCCTTTCAACCAGTGGGAGATTTCGAGGTTAAAGTGACACTACATGATCCGCACAAAAATAAATACAATTTGCAATTAATAATGATATTAATTGGACTAAAATATTATTAAAATGTATGTCAAAACAGCAGTTGCACTGACTTGATTGATGTTCTTTTTAGGGGGACAGTGGAGGTCCACTTATATTAGAAGAGGGTGAAAAACGCATCCTAATTGGCGTTGCTTCCTGTGGAGGTTGCTGGAAGAAACCCACTGCATTTATGAAATTATCATCACCAGTAATTATGGATTGGATAGAAGAAACAATTAGGGCTGTAATGCATTGAATAATTAATTCTTGAGCTTATTCGAATAAGATTGAAGACCAAAGTCAACTATTTAACTTTGGGCAAGCGAATCCCGTTTAAGTATTTGTTGATTCAAAATATATATTCTATTATTGAATTGTACCTTTATCTGTTTTCTTGTCATACACGTTATATTTGAAGGACAATACATCTTACTTAGATTTCATGTGAAGACATTAATCGCAGCGTGTATACTTAATAAAAATCATATTCTATTATAGCCTCGAATTTGATTATCTTTGATTATTTGGGACTATTGTTCTCGAATATTTTAAAGAGGTTCATTTTGATTAAAATTTTACATTATTGCAAACATGTTATTTAATAAAAATTAGTCACCGTACATGAAACCCATTCTAAGTATTATTTCATTTATTTTCTATTATCTATGTGTAAAATTTTGTGAAATTGTTAGGAAGTAAGCTACAAAGATATATAAATGTAAAAACAAGACGGCATATTATGATGTTCAAAACATTCTGTGTCTGATACATAAGTTTATTTAATTTGTTTTTAGAATGATATGCGTATATTATCGGGTTAGCAAAGCTAGTGTTTACTACCTGCAGTTGGCAACAATAACTGACCAAAAATGAGATTCAGAATTGCCTTGCTGTTAACTTCTTTTTCATTCCTCTCACCTCCCATTCCAATGCACACTCGAGATGGGGGTCAACTTCACCAATGTCCAAAAATTCCTGACGTTGTCTATGAGCGGACGTATAAAGAACCATTAAACCTTCTCAAGGCCTGGAGTTATTTACGTCTCACTACCCAGCGGCCAAATAATATTTGGGTTAAAGGACTCAACTTTTTTTCTTTTTCTCTCTGTTTTCCTGTTTTCCTTTATGCAACTGAAAATGTTAGACTCTGCGAACAAGAATATTTCTGATATCTTTTCTAAATTTTGTAACATTTTTTCTACGTTTCAGAAGAAGGAATAATCTTCCAGAATCGCTGACATTAATTTGCAATACTTAATTTCCACGTTATTTCTGCAAAATGTGTTTAGAAGAGCTTGCATACATAGTTTTAATGCAGTACACATTAATGCACCAAGCTTATTGGGGCATTTTCTTGATTTTGAAATATTGCATAATTCTGTTGGGCGAAGTCGAACATTAAAAATGTTGTTTTATGACTAAACAACTTTAAATTTTATCGCAACGACCGAATTTCAAAAGGAGTAGACAAGGTGGGGGTATATCTCCGTCAAAACTTGAATGCAAAAGTTTTAGTGCAATCACCCTGCTCATATGAATTCCACACGGAATATATTATTCTGGAAATTAGGCTGGAAGAAACTAAAATATTTTTGGCAGTAAAATACCAAACCCCGCGAGCAAACTTGAATAATTTTGAAGAAGAAATACGTTAATTTCTTCCTCTTCATGAACATTGTATTATTCTTGGTGGTTTAAATTTCGATCGTTTGTCCCCCAAGTTTGACGTTCCAAGCTTAAAAGAAACAGTCACACCACTAACTCTATCTGCCTGTCCTCTTCAGCTTACGCACCACAAAGCCACGTCTGAAAGCCTCCCTGATGTAGTCCTTGTCTCGAACATGAACAGAGTTCTTCAATTGTGAGAGTCCCTGTTCCTAGAGTTTCCAAACACAACCTTGTACTCGTTAAGAATTCCATAAAGTTACCGAAGTTTAAACCAATAATTATATCATCAAGATAATTAGGTAAGATTGACAATAATGCTTTCCTAGCGGATGCTGCTGCCATGGTACTTGACAAATTTGTTCCCATCACTCGATGCCCAGCTTTCCTTAATTAACTCGTTAATTCTTTAACTATATAACGTACACGTCCCCATTAAAAAATGTGTATCTCGTACCCCTGCCCCATGGATCAATAACGAGTTACTAAATCTAATGGTCAGCCGCGACAGAGAGTATACAAAATACCTTAGAGACCTAAAACTCAACCCCTCTGGATCCGTAGAATTTTGAAGCGTATAGAGTCCTTCGAAACCGCTGAACTCAATCTGTACGTAAAGTCAAACTAAAATTTGCTTATGACACAATGATAAAACAAAACCAAGGTCAACTGTAGAAAATGATAAAAGTTCTTGGAATCAGAGGTAAAAACATTCTGCAAATGATACACTTATGGACATTGCGTCTGACACTCTTAATGAGGAGTTTTTTAATGCCAACGCCCCAATAATACAGAATAATTTGCTGCTTAAAGGCAATGAATCCTGCTCTAACAGCCAAACTTTGTTCTCTATGACAGGTATAAGCCCGCACATAGTTGAAAATGCTATCAATAGAATAAAACCCTCAGACACAGGGTAGAAGAAATTTCCCAAGAATTAATTCAAAAAAAATATTACTATATGTCATTGTTCCAATTACCAACCTATTTAAAGTATCAATTACCACAATAATTAGTAACCTATGAATTACCACCTTCTCCCACGTTGTGGAAAATAGATCTAGTTCCACCTCTTCGCAAATCGAAAGTCATATACAGTGGTGACGACTTTCGACATATTAGTATTTTAGCAGCTCTTTCGAAAGCTCTAGAAAATATTGTAACTGATCAGATCAATTTTTAATTAGAATCTTATAATCTTCTTAACACCTTCAAATCAGTTTTCGGAAAGGTTGTAGCACCGCCACTGTTCTGGTTCATATAACAGATGACATTTGATATGCTTTTGATAATAGGAAAACAACAATCCTTCCATTCCTTGATTACAGTAAAGCTTTTTAATGTATAAATGAGAATATTCTTTCTCTCAAACTATCAAGGATTTTCAATTTCTCATACTCTTCTGTAAAATGGATTCAGAATTTTTTTCAAATGGTCAATCGGAATGTGTGTCTGTGTCTGGTATCGGATTCTCGTTGAAATCTCTTCATCATGCTGCCCTTCAAGGTTGTGTACTAGGTCATCTTTTTTTTGCTTGTATATAAACGATTTACCATCTGTAATGTAGCACTGTAAGCATCATCTTTACGCCAACGACTTCCAAGTATACATTTCCTGTTGTCCAAATGAGCTAACTACATATGTGGCCAAACTGAATGAGGACTTACAAAGGATTATGCAGTGGTCAAATGATAATAGCTTGAATCTAAATCTCGGTGTCTACGTATAGCTTCAAATTAAATCTTATCGTCCCTTTAATCGTACTCGTTTCCTAATGTGCTACTAGATGGAGTCATTCTTCCTTACTCGAATAAAGGGGAAAATTTAGGTCTTATTTGGACGGAATATGTCAGCACTGTCTCTAGAAATGCCTTTGCCGTTTTACGTATATTGAACAGAATTAAAAAAGAAATGTTTCAAATTTACTTTAAGAAAGCTCTTGTACAGGCGCTAGTAATGCATCATTTAGATTGCTGCAATGTGGTTCTTCCTAACCTAGATGAAGTACTGACTTACTGGCTGCATCGCATTCAAAATGCTTCTGTTCGTTTCATTTTTAATCTTAAACTTAATCTCAATCTTAATTTTAATCTTAATCATAATCTTCTGACCATCTAACCGCGTTTTTCGATAGGCTGCCGTAGTTGAAAGTCTCGTCAGGAAGAGAATTGCATTCCTTACTTCTGCTGTTTAAAATTCCTTGTGTTTAGCAAACTCCCTACTTTTTACAGTGTTTTAAGGTTCTGAACGATCGTCGTAATTGTGTTACTAGATCACGTATGAACCTACTATTTTCCATTCCCCATCACAACTCTTCCTTCCTTTCTAAGTTTTTTACTGTTTCGTTGTCCCGCAAATGGAATTCGCTACCCATCTCAGAGATTCAACTTCATTATCAAATTTTAAGTCTATTCTCTGCAACAACCTCTCAGTTCAGCAGGGCTAATAGTGGTATCAACCTTTATTAGAAATTTAATGAGTCGTAAAGAAGTTTTAAGTACTTTGAAAACCAGTAGTTTCTTTAAATAAAAATTCGTTCGAGTTCTTGGGGAGCATTGATGAAACCGATCCAAAAGATAAATTTAACTTCATTCTTTCTAATTGTTAAATGTTGACCAGCTCCACTCTTTGTTTTGATGCCTATAACTGTGCCATGAATTAATACTATTATTAACTTCTCTGGTGTTTCCAATGCTGTAATTATATACGTTTACGCATGTTTTGTAGTGTGATTGTGTGTGTGAGAGAGATGAACATATAATAACTCTAGATTGTCTTAGTTTGTAGTTTAGTCCCCTTTTATTTTTCGCCTTCTTTTGTATCATTAGTATATAGATTTTGTTATTATTATTTTGCGTTTTTTATTAAAACTTTTAATTACAGAGTATTGATAGTTGAGTGTAAGAAAAGGACGTGGTGACCTTAACTTCGCCATGTAAACAAGACGAAATAAATACAAATAAAACCCTCACTGAAACAGGTTTGAGAATACTGAGGGTTTTTTTTTGCACGGTCGTTGATAATTTAGCAGTAAATTTGTGATTCTATCTCATTTAAAAAAAAAAACAAGCAAAAAACATAGGCTTACGAGTTTCATGCTCCGTGCTACAGAATTTTTCTTACACGTACGGTGTCACGAAAAGCTCGTAAATATACAAGGTATGTTTAATAATG
This sequence comes from Lepisma saccharinum, assembly GCA_022664845.1. NCBI lineage: Eukaryota > Metazoa > Arthropoda > Insecta > Zygentoma > Lepismatidae > Lepisma > Lepisma saccharinum. Next base: position 46,139 of record JAGDQP010007675.1, on the reverse strand, counting down.
ATAAAGATATAAAGATGTAAGAAGTTTCAATGATTATTCAGATTAGTAGCTTTAAGATATTAAACGTATAAATTTCCGACGTTTCGACAAAATTATTAAGTCAAATTCTGATAACATGTTCGAAAAGGTTCTTAAATGTCAGCGATTTCCTTTTACTCTACTTAGCTCAGTTTTATTTAATGATGTTATGAACCACCGTAATTTGTTTTACTTCTGTTTCCGTCCTCACTTCAAACTAGCTTCATATCCCGAATGAGGTCCACACTACTACATTATATATCTTGTATAAGCAAACATGAGGCGTCTGGAATATTAGAGACGTATGCACCAATTGTTCGTTTCGAGATAAATGCATGTAGGGATTTACAACAACATAAATCCCCTCAGTATTGCTTGTATTTGGAATGGAATTTAACTCGTATCCGGAAGGAATATACCAAATCAAAGATAGTTGCGGTGATAATAGCGGAAGGCCCATAGAATACGTTGACACACAAAAGTAAGAAAGGCTCTGTTGGAGCAGACGTTGTTGCTATTTTAGAAACCTGATATCAAGTAATGTTTCATTAACTTTGGTGTGGAATAACATGCGACTGGAGAAGTCATAACTTCGCACTGACAAAAGCATTGCTTACTTTTAAACGCTAAGCTAAAAATAAGCACTGGAGTTACGTAATCTAAATCATGTAACGCTCTTTGTTACACTGATTAGCTACATTGTTCAATTTTCTGAAGAATAAAATAGATCTACATTCTGTATGATAAAATTTTAATAATTCTGAAATGTCTGGTAATCGGAAAGATAGTGTAGTATGGACCAAAATAGGAAGGCATTGTTAAGAAACAAGTCTCACGCTGGCTAACTCATCTGAGATATTCCAGAGTTGTGAACATTAACCATCTAGTTAGATCCTAGAATATAGACCATGGTAGGTCGTGGATATCATTGTTTATGCTGTACAGACGCTTTGGTCGTTGATGTTAATTAGGACTAGAAATTTAAATTAAATTGAAAATAAAGTAAAAAAAAAATATGACATTCAAGTGACAATGGCATGGAAACTCTGTAAACCTGCTTTGTTGATTATTTTTAAATGCATCTGAATTACAGCCATTTACTAAGACGAAACTATAGAAGCACATCACAATATGGTCCGTAAGAGAATCCAATTTTTCACCTTGTCTCAACTACAACAAAGTTTAAAATACGCAACACTGAAGCATTCTTTTCACGAAATGATGTTAAGAAAGTAACGAATATGGGAAATTACCGGACTGAGAAGTGTATCTCCCCGGAACTTGGGAGCATACCTCTCGTAGTGCTAGTTTGAGGACACAAAAATACGAGTTTCTCAGTAGAAAAACGCGGCATGAACAAGTGGGTAGATAGTAGACATATAATACAAAAAGGGGAAATCAAAAGTTAAAGGGAAATTTTCCTGTATTTTGAATTATTAATTACCAAATCGTATATTTCTTTAAAAATAGCATAATATTAAAACACAAAATCAGTAAATATATTTGAATTGAAAGGATGCAACTCGCTTACCTCAGCTAACTGCTTGTAGATAAGCTCCAACCAACCAGCACATGTTGTCGGATAGCTATATAGCTGACTTCAGAGAACGCTGAGGAGGGAGTCTGTGTTCAAGTGCCCTTTACTCCACCAGACGAGTGCCTAGATAAGACCTTTGATAGAGGTTTTGGCTATCTTGTCAATCCTTCTTGACGGAAATAGCAAGGTGAAAGACGTTACGGCCTCTAGCCTAAAGGTGCTATAAGGGCCAGAAATAAAAAAAATAAACACATTCCGAACTCATATCTTCACTTTAATAATTGCAAAGTCTGTTCATAAACTCCTCAGTTTTTTTTATATCATACTTAATAATGTTGTGTTCACTACTACAGCTGTTAATGTTCACTTCGTAACTGGCCCAAATTAAATAAATCTTTTGTACAACACCTTCATTGAAACTTTCAAGCTTCGTGTTGTATAAAAGTGAGTCACTTGTTTACCTTCCAATTTAAATGAAAAACATTAATTTTCACCAAATTGTGCAAACATTTCCTTTTCTCTTACAACCAGAATTAAAGGATCAACTGTCAACCTGTCAACCTGTCAACTGAGGAAAGGTTTAAACCTTATGTTACCAATTAAACATGCTGGTTAGTTACGGTATCAGGAAAGGATGGGCAAAAGTCATATATCAATAATACAAAAGTTAGAATTGAGTGATTGAACTGTTATAAGCGCCCTTCGAAAGCTGGTGAGCTTTCAAAATCTGAGTCCTCAGTTTTTGGTTAAAGTGAGCTCCGAACCACTTCAGTAAAGACGGCTTGGAGACGCTTCTTTTGGAAATTAGTTTTGAACATATTGTTTAGGGTTCCAAAATGATAGTGTTATGTTCTTAATATATGACTCACTGGATTTGATTGCTAGATATTTTTAATAGAACTTGATTTAAAGTCTCTCCCGTGTAATCTCGGTAACTTCTACTCTCGCAGTTTCTCTTATAAGGTCTTTCAATTTTCCTCACTCACTAACTTACTAGACATAAAGAAAAACCATGATGTCCAAATATAATGTACCATAAGACAAATGACTATGATCATTCTCACCCTACAGGCAAAATGCTTGTTTTATGGCTGTAAGAGAGAACAAAAATGTAGTGTTTAACCCTTTCATATCAAAAGATTTTATGCAACACCCTGTAATGTGGAAACGCTGAATGGGGATATATCAGACAGTTCTGGAAGGGGAAAGTATGGAAAGTCAATCTAATTTGACTTGTCGTTCATTTAGCATTTAGCATTATTTTAGAATAGGAGAGGTGCATGAAAAATAAATTTGTTCATAGTATATTTTGTTATGGCATCCATAAATACGTATACATTTTTATTGTACCACAAAAGAATACTTAAATGTCAATAAGTCTGAATTACTGTACAAGAATGCGAGTGATCAATTTCAGCCCATAATGTCAATATCATTCAATTTCATAGTATAAGACTTCTTTAAAGGAAACCGCGTCTTGTTTGGATGTATATGAATCAACTCCCGGAGTTTGCGCAATTATTTCAGAGACACAATGCATATTCGTTTATATAAGTTGACGTGTGGCATACACCACGAAAAAAAAATAAAGATGATATATTTTTTTAATGCAAACGTATCAACAAAGAAAGCGTTGGTTTTATGGACGAGCTATTTTATCCTCATTTGGTTAATTCCATAACCTTATTAAATCAGGTTCTTGAAATAGTCTTTTCGTTACAAAATTTAGCAACCAAACACACGAGTTATTAGAATAAGTTTCATATTTATATTATTATTTCGTACAATACATGAAATGCTCATGTTGGAAAAAAATATCATGTACTTGGGCTTCACCCTGTTACCTCAAGCTCGTAAAATTAGTATCCTCCCACTTTTATTATCTAATTACTTTCGTTTGTTGTCCACTATACACAAGTACTTTCTTTTTTACATTAAACTCTAAACACAGTTCGTCTATAGACAAATATAAATTAGTGTCTATGTATTCTAAGAATAAGACAATAACCTGTTTCTCACACAGTCTCTGTCTGTCTGCAGTGAAGTACGATCTACGGAAGTATACAGCATATTACTTATGATGCAGGTTAAATTAAGCGAATATCTTCACCAATTCGGAATATTTCAAATAACTAATTCATTTTAAGCAACATACAAGAAGTAAGTTGAACAGCAACTGTGTAGGACATTGTGCTAAAATCGCCATCAATGTAAATTGTATTATCGGAACAACCTATAATTTATTAATGTTTCCGTTATATTAGATAAACGTGTGATATTTCAAGCACCTGAAGACAATATCGACATTTACGAATTTCAGTGATAAAATGAAAATAAATGTGAAAACTGGAAATACCTTTTTTATCCTAAATTAATAAAAATCATTATAAAGAAATTATGCAGCAAATAACATATGTTGATACATATATTTGAGATGCATTGTCAGTAAAACCTGTTTGTCATCCAATACTATACAACCATCCTCATACTTATGCCACAGTCCAGATATTGTGAAACATTTACCTGAGCTACAGTTCTTATTGAACCATATATTGCATTCCATATATCGAATCCAGGATATGTTTTCCTTTTTAATGTCATTAAAACTCCACAATCACCATAAACACTTTCTTTCTGATCACGCTCCTTCTTCGTATTATCTTGATTGGTACACTACTTAAGCTGACAATTATATCTCGAGCTGTTTACTCAGAAGATTCTTTAAATTCTACCAGCAATTCCCGTTTCACAACAATTGTCTTGCTGCTAAACGGTTCCATACAAAGGTTTCGCCGTTCAACGTTTAGCGTACACAAAATTTCAGCCATACTCTTTGAGGATAAGTTACTCTCGGGAGTTTGTAACTATCTCTTACGTTCTTCACCATGTATATGAATCTGAGCCTGGAATCCATGTCTACATTTCTAGTTTTCTGAATCGGAACCTATCAGTTCATCATCTAGAGGTTTCTGGACATCTTGCGACCTCGTCCCTGCTCGTGACATGCGGACTTTGTAGTGTATAAACACCGTGTGCGTGGGTTTTCTCTGGGTTCTCCAGTTTCCTCTTACTTTCTTCATTCCACTAATCATCCATTCGGCCGGACCCAAATTTGCCTAATAGACTTATAATTAAATTAAAATTAGAATTCATGCTGTCTCCAGTAGAATCTCTATGGTCCTCTCAATGTAGCAATTAATGTGAATCTAGTTCTCGGTCTTGATTTCCGCTCTTATTTATTTTTGATAATGCTACATCACGAAGCGTTTCTGGGTTCTTTTGTTCATCATCAGCAATAATAAATTTATTTTATTTCTGAATACAAACACAATATAAATATAAAATTCTTCTATACAAGCATTTAAGTATTTTCTGTGAATTATCTGCGAACCATTCTGTTTAAAAGTTTCCAGAAATGTAAAATACTAAACTTACAATGAAATGAACTTACAATGAAATCAATATTTATGTCTGGCGATATTGCTAATAATCGTTTGTGGTGGTATTGTCATTATTACACTATTTGTGTTAGTTCTTCCTTTACTCCATGCTTCTGAAAGGAAGCGCATTTAAACGGTTGGATGTAAGAAAAAGGCAGCTCAATTTTTACAACATTTTAAGGAAAGACAAAGGATAGCATCAGGCATATTGTAACAAATGTAGGGTAACAGATGCGAATATCACCATGTAGACAATATCTTTACTGAAGCGTATAATTTTAGTTTGAGAAATGACCAACAGAGACACCAATGGGTAAGCTCTTGCTTTATGGGTATTTTTTATCTATTGTATATCAGTACGCGGAAGCATTTTTGGGAACTGCTCTTTCCGTTAACTGGACTTCGGCCTTCTTGAAAGAAGATACGCTGAGCACTAGAAGCGAAGTAAACGTCACAAATATTCACATAATCTTTTTGAAAAGTACTTCCTCTTTTCTTTTTACACATAACAGTCCAATATATCAAGCGTATGCACAGACACACGTCTATGTTACATTATGCCTGTATTGAAATAAACGGGAAAGCATTTGAAACTTTTCCGCAGAGCGGTTTAGTGTTGAATGATGTCCCGTAGACTTTCCTTCCATCAATGCACCACACTGTTAAAAACGGCTCTTCTTTCGTAGCAGTGATAGCAGTAACTTGTACTTAAAATTATCTGTTAAAAATAGCAGTTAAACGAAGCAGTTTTCAAGAAAACATTTTTAACTTGGAGTTGTTTATTTCTAACTTCAAAAAACCGTGTAAAAGCACCATTTTAGACTAATTTAATTTTCTGTAGATTGTTATCTGAATAGTAGAGTGATAGACTATTATTCGGACTTAATATGACTGTCGGAAAACTATTGTACGTAATTATCTGAACTTTTAGAGATTCAGTTACATATTCTCTTTGCGAATAATTAGTATAAATATGGTTATAAGTTAATAGTTGAAATTCCTTCAACTAGGAGGAACTATTTGACAGTAGAAATGAACAGATTAATAAAAAAGTATTACGCAATACCTGTAATTGCTTCGGATTAAATTTATTTATAAGTTTTTGTCATCTTTGGCTCAGATCGGTATGAGTTAGGTAGATGATAAGGAACCTATCAGCCAGAGACTTACTTACCGTAACATCAATGTTCGATTTGTACAATTTCCAGAGAGGTGCAAGAATTAGTGTGAAATGTATTATATGGTAGTTTGGGATCGTCCATATCACAGGCTAAAGGTGTATTTAGAAACGGTTCTATAAGTAAAAGAATCGGTAAGCATAGCCAGGGAAGATTTTTACAGAGAAGGGGAAATCCCAACCATCCTCTACTACAAATTGAACACTGCGTAACATAGCGGGATAACCCTGATGAATCCGAGAGAGACCCTGGGAAACTTCGGCAGTGGGCCTTGAAATCGAATATCTTATTTATGTCTTTCAGGCATCTAAGACTCGGGCTTGGATAGGGAAGCGTGTTAGCCAGGGTATAAGTTGAGGGTACCTTTCGGCATTTTTCTGGTGTGACAAGAATACCACTGGAAAACTCAGCTGGGACGGTCGATCGCTAGGATTGAACCTACGAGTTCCCGAATGCAAAGTCAACCCTCTACCACCGAGCTGCAAGCTTCTTACCCGCGTACCTATCCATGACAATCCTAAGGCTGTGATGTTACCGCCGTGCATAAAATATTATTATATGGTATAATGAAATGAAACATAAGAAACTACTGTCCTGATTGTTTCTGCTGATAATATTCAGAAAAAATTAAATGATGACTCGTTCGGGATAGAACGTATCGCTTCAGAATACGAAACCAGAACCAACTGTTACCGTTGCAATGTATTAGAGTGAATCACGTGTTCAATAAAATAGTAAAAATACCGCAATTGACTTAACCTGACCAATTGTTAGTGAACTTTAAATAACTTGAAAACCCGTATAAATATAAAAAAGAAAAAAAATCTAAAATCATTACAACATCACTCCACCGACAATCAAACTGGGCTAACAAGATTAGCTGTCAAATGCGGTACCAACAACGCTAAGTAGGCACTTGATAGTAGAGAATTGTCAGTGTTCTTTATGGACTTCTGCTTTATGACTCTGCCATGAGTAAAAACATGTGGCATTAAACGACTTATATTTCCTTCCCATAATAACTCCCAGAAATAGGAAGTGAAGTAACAGCTTGTACCTGCATTTTTCACCGTTGTGTTGTTCTTTATACCCTTTGCAGTGTTTGAAGAAAAGTAGCAGTAGGAGTTTATGGGCTACTTTTCATCAGTCACAGCAGCGTTCACTCACTCACAGGAAGAGCATGTAACGTAGACCGTTGCTCCACGGTTGTTCTAGTTCCAGAAAATTCTGAAAACCGAGGCTTTTTGCTTTAATATGCTCAAAACAAGTACAGATACATATCAAGGACAGATAAGTGAACTTTGTTTCGTAGATAAGTCTATTTCATCAAAATGTCAGATAGACATTTGTTCGCGCATACGCCTCATTGTAAGTGATAGCGGGTTGGATATAAGAACCTGGCAGCTCCATTTTAATAACGTTTTGAGAAGATACAAAGAATTGCTTTTATGCGTGTAATAACAAAAGAAGATAAGGTAAACATAAAATTTGTAGATACATTAACAACAATTTTCTTTATGCTTTCACAAAAAAAGCTTATTTATATTATACATTTAGATAATTGATAAGGTTTCTATTTCTAACTCTAAAAAAAATCCTAGAAAAACAAGCACAGATTTCCTCACATCTTTAATGGTCAATTCTAAAAAAAACATATTATGTCACAGAGTTTCCTTCACATGTCTAAATATTTACGCGTAGGTATAATCATAGTGATCTACTGGACTTTCTGAAAATTAAAATGTTCACTTTCTTTACGACGTGCTTTCAAAACTAATGGCAGGCAATTTTACCCAACCTGCATTTTTCGCGAGTACAACGAATTAACAACGGAAAAAAATATTCAAAAATTAATTTTACTTCCATATGTGCAGGATGCCAGAAGGAACAAGGTCTGACGCAGTATTCAATACACAATCAACTTTAATCCTACATTGCGTTTCGTTTACTGATTTCATAATTGAGAAAAGTAGACCCAAGTTATGGTGTAAAACAATAATAAAAAAATATTTGCAATCAGAGAACCTGAACATACAAGAAAATTATCTCTCTCCCTGTAAAAATATACGAAATTAATTACAACAGATTTCAAAAGAGGAATGACTTTCGTGTTTAAATCATAAATTACATTTACAAATATAATTTTTGCTTCCATAAATAATTTGTGTGAACACAAACTCAGAAGAATATATAATATAATATGAAATATATCCAACTTCCGATACTTTACATCCTCAAACTTGTCGACATTTTCCTTAAAGCAAAGAGATTTCACCGCCATGTTGCTAATACCAGCATTATTATTTTTGGCACCCAAGATTATCAAATACAATAACTTATCCAATAACGGATACAAGAAAAAATCGTGGCCCAGGCTACTGTAAGTTTGATTGATACTAAGTGATCTCACTCACACACTAAAGGATGTTGCAAATGGAGGAAATAAGTAGGCTGAAACTAACAAGAACACTTTCCAAAAAAAGTGACGCTGAAATCCTTCATCCACAGACATTTACGATCCAAATACGAAACGTTCAAATGCGCACCCTCACAATTGCCATAACTTCATTTTTTAATATAGAAAAGGATTACAAAAAATCGATAACAAAAATACGGTCTACTACGTACCGTTTCTTTACACCCAACTGCCGTAATATACAGCAAGAGCATTTTATAAGATATTTCACAAATCTACCAACTAAATTGCGACTAAATAATTTTTCCACTATTGTAAATTTGTGTAATAACATGTACTAAAAGTTGAAGCTCAACTTGCGTGAGAAACACTGAAAAAAATCGTGCTTACGCAAGTTGAGCTTCAACTTTTAGTACATGTTATTATGGTGGTGTACAAATTTACAATGGTGGAAAAATTATTTAGTCGCGGTACGGGTTATTTCCAAGCAATGTCAAGCAGGTAACGTCACGCATAGTTTCCAATTTTTACTACAGTTCATACATAGAATAGCGTCCTTAGTACAAATTCCGATTTACAGGTTTTTAGAGCACCTGTAATCAGAGTTACAGCGCTTCAAAATTTGACACGTGTAATCCTCAAATGTTGTCGAGACCGACACTTTAAGAAATTTCACACCCATTTGAATTTGATTGTTTTAAGTCATGCTTTATAGATTGTAAAAGACACGATTAGACGTTTCTTATACAAAAGTCATCATACAATTCAAATTTCATAACAACATTGTGGTTAAGCCAATAGTTTTTGATATATTGGTTTATGATTACGAAAAATTAAGTTTCTGAAATGGTGTTCATCTAGCAACATAATTCAGTGAATATCTCTAAAGAAACACCAGCTACAGATATGAGAACTGTACTATTTGAAAGAGACGAAAATTTCCTATAGAATGATGTAGTAAAACAGTAAGTTCTCGGTGGAAACTTTATGTCCTAAGCACACTTCTGTGTTACCTCATTATATATAATTGTGTGGACATCGAAACCTAATAACATGAATATCTCAGGAGAAACACCAGATACATATATGAAACGCACACCATTCAAAAGAGAAGAAAATGTTCTATAAAATGGTGTAAGTCTCATATTTTATCTGGTGTTCGTCCTGAGATCTTCATGGTATTATGTGGCGATGTCCACACAATTATATATAACGAGGTAACACAGAAATCTACTTTGGACACGATGTATAAGAAACTGTTGGATCTACCACACTGTTATCAAATTTGGATTCTATGATTAATTTACATCAGAAATAACTAATCTTGTCGTTTACAATTCATAAAGCATTGCTTAGAAAAATAAAATTCAAATTGGTGTTAAGTGTCGGTCGCGACAACATTTGAGGATAAAAATATACCAAACTTTGAAGCGCTGTAACTCTGGGTACGGGTGTCCTAGAAACCTACAAAATTGCAATTTGTACTAAGAGCGCTATCAAGAATCAATGTACCAAATGTCATTAAAATCGGAAACTATGTGTGACATAACCTATCTGAAATGGCTTGGAAATAACCCGTATCCTAACTTAACCGTCATTTTATCAGGGTTTCCACGCGAGTTGAACCTCAACATTTTAGTGCATTACACACCTTTACAAAGGTACTAGTAAAGAAATTATTTGGTAACAATTTAGATAGCAGATATTCTTATTTTTCCCTTACTAATATGCAGATCATCATAATCCTCCACGCACACGTCAAAGTAACCAATCAGGGTACAGAAAACGCAAGTCCCACTATGCAAAAACCAGTGTGCAATAAGATAGTACCTTGCAGACAATAAATGGCATACCACTTAAAAACTTAATTCTCGGAAACATAACCAACTCATCTCATTTCCTCCTCAAATATCATAAAACAACTAAATATTTTTACATTTTTTGACATTTAAAATCATATGAAGAAAACATGCCAGAACAAGGATGTAAGTACCTTCAACAGTTTGTTGTCAATAATATTGTATTTATTATGTATCTGCAACTAGCGGTCTTTTATTCTAACTAACTTTGTAATTTTGGTTACACTATTTCTGCAGGAAGTCCCCAAAATACTACTCTAACTAGATTTACGGATTTTGTTTCAGATATATGTGTGATATATATGGAATTCCAGTCACAATACAAGATAATAACTGTAGCAGTTCATTAGTAAATTCTCATTTCTGAGTTACTTCAGAAAATATATATGTTTTGGAATAGACCTTCAAGGGTGACCTGTGAAAAAATGCTGGAGTTATATTTACTTTTTGAATTGCTAGTATGATTTTTCATCTAGGACGAGCGGTTACAAAGTTATCACCAGTTTCAAAGTTGTACATTTCAACTGCTAACAGAAAGACGAATTACAAAAATATATGTATTAATTTCAGGTTGAGACAAAAGTCTGGAAATACATTTCGGAGTCAAAAAAGCTGGATAGAGTGAGACCAATGTTGGATATTGGTTATTGTTGACGGGCTTCATGCCATCAAACTTCAAAGCTATAATTTGGACTTGTGTCGAGAATTTTAAATAGGGAGCGCTTTATACAAATACGGTTTCAGGTTTGTTTGTTCCCAGAAATTCAAATGTGAAATTGATTTTTGTTTACGCTTGATTGTTTAGGAGATACGGGCGAAATCTATCTTAGATTTGGCGTATGATAATTTTTTTTCACTATGTCATGGCAGATGATTTAACATAGCGTAAAGGCGTTATGAACGGATCAAGATCGTGCCGATGAGTGGTGTTCCCAGTATCAGCGTGATTAGATCTAAATTGAACGTCTTCAGGTTCCTAAATCATATTTTTGAGTCATTTAAGAAGTAGCCTTTTGGGTGGATATCACCCAAGATTCTTGTCATTACCAATTTTACATTGAAATATATAAAATGTAATACAAGATCAACCTAATCTTGTGATCACAATACAAGGGATCATCGAAACACACAATATGAATATTTGAAACAGTACTTAATAATATTAAATTGATTTCTTGATCATTAATTTTAATAGTCTTACAGTCATTATAAATACCTATGAAGGAAATTTCCTTTCTTCCATTCTGTTTTTCGCTATATTAACACATTTAAACTGGTTGTGTCCTTGTTTCTCTCCAATGACAAGGATCAATTTAAATTTCTGAATACTATATTTAATGAAAATATTTCGAAGTTCTTGCATATTCATTTGTTTGTGGATCGATTAAGCAAGAATCTAACATAAAAAAAGGATAGCGTCTATAAACGTAATGTGCTAAACTTTAGATGAAACAAGCCAGACACTTATAAACAGGAAGCAAAATAATGTTACTTGTATTGCGACAACAAACCACATTTGTAATAGCTTAAGCTATGATAAAAAAAAATATTATTACAAAGGAATTGATAAGAATGAACGTTGAAAATACAACTAAAACAGCTACAATTATAGCATTGAAAAAATCAATATTAAAATGTCACATCGCGATTCAGAGACAAAATACTGCGTATATATTATTACTTTGTAATCAGAAGCTATCGTATCGTTTCATAACTTGATAATATTATTAGTACAGCGAAAAATCGATTTCAGTCTTTTGTAATGTAAAAATATCAAATGTGTTGTTGTTTCGTATAAACCTTTCCTGCTTACAAATAACCAATATAAATTTGTTTAAACAATTTAGAAAAACTTCATGTTTCTATTATGTTTCTAGGTAGTCTATTAAGTGTGTTCATTCTTCATTTCATTATACCTTTTTCTTCATTATACATTGCCCTGTAGCTTCACAATAGCCTTATAACATATTGATTTTTATTATAGTAAATATATTTTACTGTCATTTTATCTACTTTCGTCATAAATAAAATATAAACTATCTATTTCACTGTGGTCACAAAAATCAGCTTGCACAATTCAAAATATTGATTACACATTTGGACTACTCGAAACAATATATTGCTCCTTTGTTTGTATGTTTGAAGTAAGTTAATGTTTATCCTTCTAAGACTAACATATTTATTCTTATTTGGAATTGTGTAAATTTAAGAAAACGAAATTGACCTTCAAATCTAGCTTTTACTAATATATTTAAGAAAAACAGTAATCTGGGAGTAATGAAATGAAGTTAAGCTTCTTGATATTAGGGTCATTCCATGTCAAGTGGTCTGGGGGTCCCCGCTCGACCATCATGGACTTCGATGAAATTTCGTGTTAAAGATTTACGTTCGCCGATGCAATACTTGCGGAGCTAGAGACATTTGTGTGACACCATACTTCAGCCGTTGACCGTATGATGCTGAGGTTGCGACAAATTTGAGACATAATAACTCTGGAACTATTTTGTTGAGAGAAACAAAACTTGGCTAGCTTGTACAACTTTTTGTGCTCTATGAAACAAAATATGAAACACATTTCCAAGAGCGATATTCATGTAGATAATTTGGAGCAAAGTTGGCCGAAAAAATTGCGTCTTCAAAAAGAGTTAGTTTCTCTCGGCCCCTTGTAACATGATCATGAACATCCATGTGCTTTATATAGACATTATTACGACTATTATATTGCGTTGAGCCATGGTGACATTGTCACTACCAGTTCAGGCACTTGAACCACCAACCCCATCGCCACAGGGGTCACACCCGATAGCCGTGCAATACCGGTCACTAGTCGGTTTCTCGCTTCAGGATCCCAGGCCTGTAGTATGGTTTCTTCGTCGAGATTCCCAAGCCTAAAGTGGGTATCTTATATGGTTACCAAGCCGAAGTCCGCACTGCCAAATTACAACGAGCACTTAAGTATGTATTAGTGAGTGCAGAAGTGACATTCCTCAGCGTCTCTTTTGGGAATCCAACAGGTAACTGAAGGAACTGGAAGCACGCAAAGAAGATACTCTTCTGGAATCCGACAGATACCTTGTCTTTCAGGCCAATAAAATGAATTAGTAGGGCCGCACGGATGTATAAATTCTACCAACACATCAGATTGTTCGATGGAAACTTCCACGATGTTGCCTACCCACCATTGATTGTCATAAATGCGGGCAACATAACAACCAGGAAACTGTTCGGTCAATTTTAAATTCGGATCAACGGTAGCGGGAAGTTTGGCCACGAAGTGAATCGTGTCATTTGAGACTGTTCTGAGCGAAATCGAATTCGAATCAACTGGCACAAACTGGTGATGATCTCGTGTGCCAGCTATTGTACTGCTAACTTTCCGTCTTTGTTCTTGGAGCATCCTGCTTTCTGCGATTTCTTCCTTCGGAACGTATATATATTTAATTTCGTGAATTATGTTTCTATTACAAAAGTTAAACAGATCTGTTGGGGTCAGTATTTGGTAGTTTGCTGGTCCCTGGAGGTTGGTTTGAGCAGCCAAACGTTTAGTTGTGAAGCCAACTCCGTCAGATGGGGATTTACCATGACTCGTGTCGAAAAATTCCATTCGGCCTCAATGTCGAAATCATGTTTGTGATTGCACAAATTGACGGAATTTTTGTATTGCGCTGCTGAACAGCCGCTAAAGTAGTATATTCGTGTAATCTTCTTTTTATTCGTCAAAAACGTAATCAACTTGCGAATGAACTCATGCACGGAAACCGTATCATGTTGCAGATGATCTGAAATTATACAACAGTTTACAATTCGCAGTCTGCCATTTTGATCTACATAATAAGCGACGAACGGATGCACTGTGGCTTGCAATTCTTCCAGTGAAAGCCTTGAGCAACATCTTGGACACCAAACGAGTAATTCTCTGCAAAATTCATCAGTACGATCAGCTAGCTTTCATTCAGGCTGGCTTTCAACGACTTCAAATATTCGCTTTGATGTTTGGTAACGAAGTGGTGGCCAGTCAGTTTCCACATTTAACAATCGAGTTTTTCGATTAAACCTTCAATAGTGAGAACATTTGGTACCAACGTTTTGCAGTCAGTATGTAATCGACTCGTAGATTCATATAGTCTGCAAGAATGAAATTACACGCTTTAAACCCGCAAACGACACAATGTCAAAGAATGCATGGTGAAGTATACGACGTTACCATAGCGAAGTTTCCAACTTTGACCCTATTTTTAGGACCTTATATGCCCGCGATGAAAAATCAACCCGACTTTCTTGGGAGGTTGAAACATGCTCTTTCTAATGAAAATGTTTTAAAACAATTTTCAGAAGTTTTTTCGTAACCGCTGGTTGCAAATACACTATTTTGGGCTTTTTTACAACAATTGTTAACTTTCGACTCAATTTGTCAACGATTGAAAAGCTGTAGAAGCATACTATTTTATATTCGACAACCTTGTGTTCCTAAGTGTTTACGCACAAAGTTTCACGTTTTCCCTACTCTTACTCTCAGAGATATCAAAAATCAAACTTTACATCTTTTTTGAAGACGCAATTTTTTTCAACCAACTTTGCTCCAAATTATCTACATGAATATCGCTCTTGGAAATGTGTTTCTTATTGTGTTTCATAGAGCACAAAAAGTTGTACAAGCTAGCCAAGTTTTGTTTCTCTCAACAAAATAGTGCCGGAGTTATTATGTCTCAAATTTGTCGCAACCTCAGCGTCGTACGGTCAACGGCTGAAGTATGGTGTCACACAGATGTCTCTAGCTCCGCAAGTATTGAATCGGCGAACGTAAATTCTTTACCAATCTTTAAATTCTTTATGAATGTTTACACCAAATTTCATCAGACCACGTGACATGGAATGACCCATTAGCTCTTTTTAGATTGATTTACATGTAGTTTATAGAAGCTTATCCAATCATCTTTAACACTTTTTCCATTCTTACCCATGAGAACGCCATCACTTCAAATGGTATAATTTGCTAGTATGCTGTTTCTGAAGTTTTATTGGGTGTATTAGCCTAATGAAGTGAAACAGAGACTCATTTTCTAGTCAAAGTTCTCAAGTTAATTAATATGCGTCACTACTCTTCCTAGTATCATATCATTCACATATGCAAAATTACTGTATCCTTTTTGGAACGCTGCTTCAAGTAGGGGCTGCTATGTTATGTAACTTTTGTTCATGGTAAAGAACTGTTGTATCAGATTGAAAATTACAATTTATTATTTTGAATGGATCGTTATTATATCAATGGACCAGTATCCTTCGTCAATTAGGAACTACTAAATACAAAAATTTAAAAAAAATATGTATTGAAACAGAAATTTACAGTGTTACCAATTGCCGAGAAATTGTCAAGAGAGCTATTGTTACAAATTGGCTTAGATCGATTTCAGAACGCGCAGAACGTAAAACTGAATGAAGAGAACTCAAATCACAGCATTAAAGAGATATTATGAGGCAAAATCAGGGTTTTCCTGAAGTTCATTTTCACTCTTTGTGATTATTCTCTACTTGACCTGCAACGTTAGAATTCATTCCAAATGTATCTTCAGGGCTTACACATACTTTATTTGTGTGTAAACGTCAAGTGTGCTTCGTATTGTTTTCCACCTATGACAGTTTAATTGACGCGACATGACTCTTAGACAGCTTCTGGACAGTTACTTACTAATTGAAAGTTACTTCGTTGTTGAAAAACTTGCACTGTCTAATGAACCTATTTTCTGTTTTGCCCTCGAACGGTTACCCTCGTAAATGTTTCAATGGACAAAATGTATTGCAAAAGACATTTATGAATTGTCCGCTAAGTGTACTTTCTATTTTATTACTTTTTTTAAAATGAGTGGTAAGTAATTGTCGTATGAGCTTCTGCGTCTCTGTTATTAGGGCATCGTTTTAAAATTAACGAGTGGATCGCTGTAGTATTTGTTAACTAAACACGTGAGACTTGTTATCTTTAGAGGATTTTTCCTTTTGTAGCCTACTTTTTGTAATTTAAACTTAGTGTGTTCCATTTTGTGTAAGTGTTTAGACGCTAGTATCGTTCTTCGTGGAAAACCCGTCACGGAAAGAAGTGTGCTTTTAGAATTAAAATAGTCTAAAAATGATGTCTCACATGTTTTGAAAAACAAAGATTACCAGTAACTATTTGTAAATCTTACGACGGTGTTATAACAAGAAATGGAAAAACACAACTTCATACGATAATTGCTAATCACTTGCTGTGGAGAAGCTGATAGAAATAGGAAGGTGTTGTGATAATTTTCTTTTTTCATATTTGTAATTTCTATTTACAAATAAAGTAAATGAACGTAAGAATTATAGAAGGTTACCATTATTGTGTGATGAAATATGATTGCCGTTCCAGGGTTAGTTTTCCAAACTATTACACATATTAATTATGAAGTTTTTCCAAGCTCATGAGGCAATAAATCTAGTGACACATTTTTCACAGAGCAGCGCATATTAATTTTATAGCTAAGTTTCTGAGGACACGGAAAACAACCATGAAATTTCTTTGCACAAGTAAGACAGGGAAATTGAAAATACAGTAGGGCTATGTAGTATGGTTGATATTTTTCGGAATCTCTTGTACAGTGAGCGAATTTAATTCTTGAAATGCAAAATCGGTATCGTAGTCCACCGAACTTAGACGGAGGGTTTTGCGTATCCACGTCTGGACATTAACGAGATATCTGTCCTTCCTCATCACTCCCCTTCCCCTTGCGTTGACCCAAGTAGCACACTAGAAGGTCTCGCTTGCCGATTACATTCTCTCCTGATTTTATCGTGGAAGGTCTGTGACGCCATTTTCATATCAAGGATTTCTGCCTCAAGCAGCCAGTACAATATTCGTGTGAAAGGATTCATTAATGCTGCTTCGTAATCTAAAACGAATAAATGTGTTGTTTAGGTTTACTAAAGGAATCATGCATTCCTTTTATGATAAGTGCTGTGTAGTCGTTCACTGTTTGTGTTTCCTTCAACGATCAATAAAACAGAAATAAATAGCTTTACGGCAACTTTCTGTGTATTGGCTGATCTCAGCAATGATTGAAAGGAAAGGAAGAAAAAGAAACAACGTTCCTTGCTTTATGTAACCTGACATTAATCTAAAATGAGAATATATATATATATATAAAGACTTTATTTATTTTTTTGTAACAGAATCTACAAACAAAGTCATTATTTTATCCTTTCTTTCATATATACTTTCCCAAAGTTGACTAAAGGCATTCGAATTAACATACAACAAAATGTATATAATGTTGTCCCCGCAATAAGGGTGCAAACTTCAGTAGGTGATTATATCAAAACAACAGAAATGTTCCATTGAAAAAAAATCAAAGTTGTGCATTGTTTCTGAGCTACAAGCGCTCGAAGTTAAGGCGGCATAGTCACAAATGACGCAATAACTCGACACGCACTGTCGCAAGCGGTGTCGGTTTAATAAATTACACTCGAAGTAGTACCCGATACATCTATTTAAACACTGTTTATGATTGAAACCACATAGACAGGTTTCTCACAATAACATTGTTGTTGTCAAAGAATTAAATCAATTAGTGGGGCCAACATAGAATGGCACAAAGTTTGGGAGATAGTTATTTATATCAAAACAGGAGAAAAGTTCGTTTGAAGAAATTTTGAGGCATGTCTAGTTTCGGAACTACAGGAGCATGAAGTTAGGGTGGTATCGTCTCAAATGTCCAGTAATTGAATTAAATTTTATTTATGGCCTTAAGGCATCTGAGGCTCACGGCCGGAATATAGGACGGGAAAGGATTTTGGAAGTTGTCGATCAGGGCCTATGTTGAAGGTACTATCCCGACATTTGCCTGGTGTGACTGAGGAAAAAAATGGAAAAACCTCATTCAGGATGGTCAGCCATTAGGGTCGAACACAGGACCTCTCGAATGCTACGCCAACGCTCTACCATTGAGCTACTTTATTATTATTGCTAGGTACAATTACATTATTTGCAAGAAAATATCATTGCACTTACATATATAAAGAATTGCTAATGATCGAATTCATTAATGCTAGGGTGTTCCATCTGTTAAGCAGAGATAAATTTTACAACCAGCAAAAACCTACATTGACTAGTCGGACAGAGTAAAAAAAAACACCACCACCAACAACAACAACAAAAAACGATCAAAGAGTTACATCTTTACCACTGTTAGGTAATTCGCAAAAAGGTTCTTCTGTTGATTTGTAGGCCAAAAGTGAGCCGCACTCAACAGCATAGTGGTATGTATATACCTCTACACTATAATAAGTTCTTTTTTGTAGTATAACATTTAATGTTTGTGCTCTTATCAACATGCACGGCAGTGCATGAGCCAAGTTCTTCACGTCAGAAAACGTTAGCACTGCCAGAAGCATGTTATACAGGAACAAGAGTTTATGGCAAAATCCACGATTTGGGGGCCCCGTAAGAAAAAAGATGTTAAAGATAGGAATATGAGCTTTTGCCGTTAAGGAGATATGGTAAATATGTGCAGATGTACAAAATTTCATATTCGTATCTGAAACTATGTTCTAGTTGTGGACCCCTGAAATTGCACATTTTAGGCTAACTGACTCACTCACTCACTCACTCACTGACTCACTCACTCATCATATTGTTTAGGGTGTTTGGAGTAAGCTAGAAACATGAAATTTGGTATGAAGGTAGAGGATGATAAGTAGATAAAGGAAAAATTCCGACATTTTGAAAAGGTCGCCATCTTGGATTCAAAATGGCCGCCAAACCTAAAATTTCAAAGAATACACAGCCTAAACGGCTAAAGATAGAACAGTGAAATTTGGTATGAAACTACATCATTGGTAGCAAATTAAGAAAACATTTTAAAAATTTGAAAAAGTCGCCAACTTGAATTCAAAATGGCCGTCAACCCTAAACTTTTAAAGAATACACAGCCTAAACGCCTGCCGCTACAATAATGAAATTTAGTTTGACAGTACAACATTATTAGTAGATTATGAAAATATTACAAAATATCTCTAAAGACGCCATCTTGGATCCAAAATGGCGGGCGTCATAAATCCATTTTCCAACTGCTTGAGCCAGAGATACGAAATTTGGCATAATGATGTATTATCAAGAGTAGTTTAGGAAAACATAACAACGTTTTAAAAAATTCACCATCTTTGATTCAAAATGGCAGCTGAAATACCATTTTTCACATCGTTCGAGATAGAGAAATGAAATTTGGTATGACAGTGTATCATCACGAGTATGTCACGAAAATATAAGAAAACGTTAAAAATGTGTCCATCTTTTATCCAAAATGCCCGCCTAAGCCCCACTTTATAATGACTGAAGCTAGAGAAACGAAATTTCGTATGAAGGTGTACCATTACGAGTAGGTTAGAATAAATTCGGCTCGTCTCCCCTACTAGGGTACAGTTCCCAGCTGGAGCCTGATTGCAATAAAGGGGTCCGCCCCAGCGAGGCCATCTTGGAATTCTGGGGGCAGCGCCCCAATGAGGCGAAGCGAGTATATACATTACACAAGTGTAAAAACCTGCGAAATACGAGCAAAAGCACCAGGGGTGCAAACTGTCCAGTCAACTCCTTCAACCTTAAAAAGTGGTGAAATGGAATATGGATGAGCCTAGTTCCTCGTGCCAACTTCCAATACTCCTGCGTGTCCCACCAAGTTTTACTCGTCATAAACGTTAGCATTGTCAGGAGCATGTTATACAGGCAGAATGTGGACGTGTCCCCATTCGGACGCAGCGCTCTGGAGTATGAGGAGATATCTGCATCATGTGGCGCAGTGCACTGCAGATTCTGGTTGTGATAAAAAGACGCAGTTCCTCCAAACTCCTCAAGTTCGATGCGCGGCCTGCCGTGGGATTCTTGGCGCAGCGACGCGAGCGAATCGAGGGGAGTATCAACACGTACGGCAGTGCATGCAGCCGAGTTCCGCGTGTTACAGAACGTCAGCATGTTATACAGGAACAAGAGTTTATTGCGAAATCAGCGATTTTGAGGTTCTGTAAGAAAAAAGATGTTAAAAATTGAAATATGAAATTTCGAAGTATGACGGTATATCATCACTAGCAGATTACAAAATATCTGCAAAGACATCATTTTGAATCCAAAATGGCTGACTTCATAATCCATTTTCCAGACCGTTTGAACTAGAGATACGAAATTTGGCATAAAGGTGTATTAACAAGAGTAGTTTAGGAATAATTTACATTTTTGAAAAAGTTGTTAACTTGGATCAAAATGGCCGCACAAAAACTTTTTCCACACCATTCGAGCTATAGAAACGAAATCTGGTATGAAGGTGTACCATCACAAGTAGGTAACGGCAATGTAAGAAAACTTTTTAAAAATCGCTTTCTTTAATTCAACATAGCCGCCCAAATACCATTTTCCAAACCACTGAAGCTAGAGAAACGAAATTTGGTATGAAGGTGTACCATCACGAAAATGTTTCAATAAATGGATCAAACCACCGCTATGAG